>APFE031048550.1:45133-64328 GCA_000404065.3 Pinus taeda | reverse complement strand
ACTTATTCATATTTATCTTCAATTCGTCCATGTCTGTCTTCAAATCTATCTTCAAATCATCCATCTTAGCTTCCACGTAAATCATCTTAGCTTCTATGCTTTTCTTTAAACAGTCCATCTTAGCTTCTACACCTTTCTTTAAACCATCCCTCCTAGATTCTGTTCCTTTTTCTGTAAGGGACAGTTGTTGCACTTGGTCTTGTAATTTTGATATATCATGTTGCATTTCTTCCTCTTCTTCATGAGTCATGCTAGAGCTTTCAGGTTCCTTACTAGGTGTTTGCATTTTCTTTCCTCGGGGCATCAGTTACCGATAATAATTCTCTAATATGCCCTTTGAATTCCTTTCAAAATAAATTTTCAAACCAAGCTTAAGCAAAAATTTAAGAAAATCTACACACCTTTTTTCACTTTGTAGGATCTTGATATTGCCTCTGATGTATCTTTGTACTTTCCAATCATCTAGTTCTAAATTTGTGACCTATAGTTGCCCTCTGTGTCCTCTTTCCAATGCCACAATCCTGACCCAAATTCGATTCTCCAAGGAAGAGTTATGCAGAATCTCCCACAGTCACTTGATTATAGACTAGTTCAGTAGAGCAAACTTGTACGATGTGCCACGAGTCACTGTTTCAACTTATGGATCTGAAAAATGCACACACGAAACTAAAATCCGTCCTGTTTTTGTAACTTCTTATGAAATTTCAATCCGATCCCCAGAGAGAAAGTTATGACGCTTTTCCCCCGGTCACCTGTTTGGAATGTAATTCCAGAGTCTGCAAAAAGACCAACTTCCTCAGATTATATCTCCGCAAATATAGCGCGAAGAGCTCTGAAATTCGGACCCACGATTCAGAGCAAATTATTCTCAAATGGGTTTTTTTTGTGACTTCTGAAACATCACAGAAAAAACGTTATAGTGAAAATGCCACGATGACCTGTTTGGAGCAGCGAAACCCTAGAATCCAAAGCTCTGATACCAAATGTTATGAAGCCAGCTCAATAAAAGATAGAAAAGATAGATCAATGCCTTATAATTCAGCCTCTTCGAGGGGGAAACCTCCTTTACATTACATAAATGAACAATTCTTGGATGATTCAAATGAAAAAACCTCATTTCTATATATAGGAGTCTAAGGAGTCACAATATAATCTAGCCGGCCTAACAATAATAATATAAAGCCACAAAAATAACAATAGAGGGATTCTATGGGGCACAGTAATAACAATATGGGGGCAATAGGGGCACAACAATATTAGTAAGGGGTATAAATACAATAGTAATGGGGTAATCACTAGTATTATAGGGACCCAACAATCGATATGAGGAAGTTTGATGGAAAGGATTTGATAATATGGACACTACAGATGGAGCATATTTTGATCTCCATGATGTGCAACACACATAAAAGGTATTCATTTCATCTTTATATTTATAACCTAATCAGTTTGTATGGTATCGATGGGTTTGTCACTTGGTCAATTTTTATTGAGGAAATGATAACACATTATGAGGATACAAAGAGCAACATCTTCTTTAGCCAATTGATGAATCTCAAACAAAAGGGTTCAATGATAGACAATATTTAGGATTTCCAAAAATTGAATGTCAAGGTAATTGATATTCCACTGGAGCATAGGCTTGATGTCTTCATAGGGAATTTAAATGATAACATCCAAAATGATGTTTTCCTTTGGGAATCTGATTCATTGGAGAAGGCATTTAGGGTGGCAAGAAAAGTTGAAAGGAAAATTATGGAAACAAGGAAGTAAACCACTCACAGCTATAAAGATGGAAGTATTACTGCTCCTAGCCTTCCACAACCTACAATGTTGACACCACAATAATTAGTGGAAAAAAGAGAAAAATGGATTTTTTATAGTTATGATAGAAAATACACTAAAGGTCATAAGTGTGCTGAGAAGAAATTATTTTACATAGATTGTTAAGAGGAGGAAGAAAAGGAACAAGAAACATCAAAAGAGGAGGATATACACCAAGAACCAACCCTAGAGAAAGAAGAAATGAATCCTACCATATCTTAAAATACATTGGTAGGAATTACCATGCCTCAAACTCTCAAGATAGAAGGGTGTATCAAGAATAAAAAGGTAATAGTGATGATTGATTAAGGTAGTACTCATAATTTTATTCATTGTAAGGTAGCCAAGGAATTTAATTGCTTCCTATATCCAACACCAGAGTGTCAAGTGATGATTGCAAATGGAGGAACTATAAATTTCTCTAGAAAGTGCCATAATATCAAACTAACCATGGGGTAATATGTATTGAATATTCCAATTCTTTCCATTCCAATGGGTGGCGCTGATGTTGTACTAGGAGTCCAATGGTTATAATATTTGGGGATGATAATTTTAATTTTAAAGAACCTTTCTTGAAATATTTTTGAAAAGGAAAGGAAGTTGAATTAAGGGGTATCATAGGAAAACCAGGAAATATAATTAGCTCTAATGTCATGACAAAGCTTCTAAATAAATAAAAATGGGGCATAATTTCACAATTATGCTCACTAGAGGTTCGAACATCAAAATCATCTATTTCTCGAGATATCCAAAAAGACTTAGGAAATCATTCCAAGGTATTTCAGAATCCAAAAGCCCTCCCACCTATTCATGATCATGATCATGCTATTCATTTCATTCCAGTAAGTGCTTCTCCAAACATCATACATTACAGATATTCATATGCCCAAAAGAGTGAAATTGAATGTATGGTTGTAGAAATGTCAGACGCTGGTATAATTCAACCTACTCAAAGTTATTTCTCTGCTCTAGTAGTATTGGTGCACAAGAAGGATGGATCATGGCGTATGTGTACAAATTATGGGGAGCACAACAAGCTCATTATTAAAGATAAATTTTCCATTCGTGTCATTGATGAATTGGTGGATGAATTACATGGAGCAATTTACTTCACCAACATGGATATTCATTAAGGATATCATAAAATTAGAATGAAGACTGAAGACATTCTGAAAACAACATTCATAACTCATGAGGGTCATTATGAATTTTTGGTAATGCATTTTGGCCTTACTAATGTACCTTCGACATTTCAAGTTTTGATGAATTTCACTTTCAAACCCTTCCTTAGAAAATTTGTGTTAGATTTTTTGATGATATACTAATCTACAACAAGTCTTGGAAAGATCATGTTAAACATGTTAATAGGGTGTTCAGACTATTCAAGGAGAAACAATTATATGAAAAAACCTATAAATGTTTCTTTGGAGTACAGGAGGTGGAATATTTGGGTCATATTGTATCTCACGAGGGTGTTAAGGTAGACCCTAACAAAATTAAACCCAATAGGAAATGTAAAATATCCACAACCATAAATTGTCTTCGAGGATTTCTTGGGTTGACAAGGTATTATCTCAAGTTTGTTAAGAATTATGGGATAATAGCAACACCTCTAACAACATTACTAAAGAAAGATTAATTTTTTTATTGGACTCTAGAATAAAATAAGGTCTTTGAACATCTTAAAGAGGCAATGTTCCAAGCAACATTCTTAGCTACAACTAACTTCATAGAAACCTTTATTATGGAATGTGATGCATCGAGAAATAGAATTGGTATCATTTAAATGTAGGAAGGAAGACCCATTTCTTTTGAAAGTCATCCAATCAAAGGAAATTATTTACACAAACCTATTTATGAGAAGGAAATGAGAAGGAAATTTTGGCAATACTACATTCACTAAACAAATGGAGACCTTACCTAATGGGAAGACACTTGAAGGTAAGAAAATAAAATGATAGTATTAAATATTTTTTGGAACAGATATTATCTTTAGAAGAGAAATAAAAATGGGTCACAAAGATGTTGGGTTATGACTTTGAAATCATCTACAAAAATGGGAACCAAAATGTTGGTGTAGATGCACTCTCAAGAAAAGATGAGGATCTAGAAGCATTGCTTTGTGCCATTTCTATTATCCAACTTGGTTGGATAACTGAAGCAAGGGATAAATGGAAGAATGATGAAGAGGTGTGGAAACTCATTCAAAAGTTTGAACAAGATCCCAGTACATCAGATACATTTAGCTTGAAAAATGATTCATTATGGTACACATAACGCTTATATCTTTGTAAAAAATTCCCAACTCAACCAAAATATTCTTTCAGAATTGCACACCTCCCCCTTAGGAGGGTACTCAGGATTTTTAAAAACTTACCAAAGGGTCAAGAATGATTTTTTTGGGATGGCCTTAAATATGATATTCAGAATTTTGTGGAAGAATGTTTGGTTTTCCAACCAAATAAAGTTGAGACAATTAAGGCCTCATGTCTATTACAAACTTTAGCCATTCCAAGTCAACGTTTGGAGGAGGTCTGAATGGATTTTATCACAAGTTTACCCAAGTCTAAAGGAAAGAGTGTCATCATGGTGGTAGTTGATAGACTTACCAAGTATGCACACTTTTGTGTATTATTTCATCCTTTTAAAGCCAATACAATTGCTACTGCATTTATGGAAACAATTCAAAAGTTACATGGAAACCCAAAGATTGTTGTAAGTGACAGAGATCCCATTTTCACTGTAAATTTTTAAATGAAATTATTTTGTTTTCTTGATACTCAATTAGCTCATAGATCATCTTATCATATTCATTATGATGGGAAAACTGAGATAGTGAAAAAATGTTTTTTGCTTTGTATCTTATAAGAAAACACAATGGGTCAAGTGGTTACCTCTAGTTGAATGGTGGTATAACACTTACTTCCATACTACAAAAAAAAATGACACCATTTATGGATGTTTATGGATATCATCCACCATCCATCACATCATATTTAAGAGAAAATTCTAAGGTTCAAGTAGTGGAAGATTACATTGAGCATCAACAACAAGTTCTCCAACTCTTAAAGAATAACCTCACTATGGTGCAAAATCAAATGAAACAAAAGGTAGATCAACATCATAGTGAGAGAAGTTTTTATGTAGATGATTGGGTACTTTTACGGCTACAACCATACAAAAAAATGTCCCTCAAGCAAGCTAAGAAGGATAATAAATTATCAACCAAGTACTATGGTCCTTACAAGGTGTTGCAAAATATTGGTACTATAGCATACAAATTGGAGCTACCTATATCTTCCTGAGTACACCCAATTTTCCTTGTTTCATGCTTAAAGGAGTTTATCAATGACAAGCTCCCAGTTCAAACATTGTTGTCAGAACTTGATGAAGAAGGAAAAATCATATTTGAGCATGAGCAGTCATAGAAACAAGAACTCTATAGCTATGGAATCGATTGATTTTAGAGTGTCTCATTAAGTGGAAGAACTTACCTGTTGGAGATTCCACATGGGAGGATGAGAATTTTATACAGAAGCATTCGAAACTACTCAAGTGTTGAGGACAATACCTTTTTGAAGGAGAGGGGCATGTTAGGTCCATATAATACTTGTGTATACCCCTTATTTTTATTGGTAGGGTAGCTCCTGATTGTTATTATTGTGCCCATGTATCCTAAATGTTGTTATTGTTATTCCCCATTGAAACCCACTATTGTTATTTTTTTCCCTTACATTATTATTGTTATGTAGGCTTTAACTATATTGTGACCCCTTAGACTCCTTTATATACCAAGGAGGTTTTATAATTTGTATCATCCAAGAATTTTTCATTTATGTAATGTAAAGGAGGTTCCCCCCTAAAAGAGGACAATTTTTAAGTCATTGATCTATATTTTCCTTTTTTCTTTGAGCTGGTTACATAATAGAGACAACCTTTGCAATAGCTTACAAGTGTGACACTAAAGATACACTTTGCAATACCAAGACAACACTTGTACGATAGTTATTAAAATTTTTGAAATGTGTGCGATACATGTTCACATGCTAAGTATAACTCATTAACGCAAATATTATCCCTTCAAACACACCAAAACTAGATTTCGTGATTTTTATAACACTCCACATGCCAAAAGAAGACATTACTATATGAAGAGAAATGGGGGAATGACACTTGAAATACGAGAACGACAGTGAAAGGGAAACATGCCATAGAAAAGATAACATGAAAATGACACTAATTAAAGTGAAATCTGTAGGAATTTACAGGGTAAGTTCCTCAGACAGAACACCAAAGGACACCACTCACAAACAGATCATAGATCAATACACCAGTATTGTTGACATGGTTGAAACCCTCAGAGAGGGAAAAAATTCACGGTCTAAGCCAACGTGGCCACTCCTGAGAATGAAGAAGCATAACATCCATTTGGAGCACTCTTCAACTTCAACTTCATCTGCAAGAATAGCACTTTCTACATGTGGATGTCAAGAATCTCAGTTTAGCTATGTACTAAATGTATCTTCTTCTTCTCATTCTCAAGAGTGGCCGTGTTGGCTCAGGTCGTGGACTGTTTCCCTCTTTGGGGGTTTTAACCACGTCAACAATACTGGTGCATTGATTTGTGATCTATTTGTGAGTAGTGTCCTTTGGTGTTCTGTCTGAGGAACTTACCCTGTAAATTCCTACATGGTATCAGAGCCAAGTTTAGGGTTGCATTCGTTGGTGATCCAAATCTAAAGCTGGTAGAATTGTATCTGATTTCCATTTCCTATATCTATTATTTCTAACTTCTTTCGGACCGAGAGGACTACTCTATTGTGTTAGGAGCATCTATTCTAGTGAGGAACCCCTTTCATTTCATGCGAAAAGATTTCTGGTAACCCTAGCTACATCATTTCTAAGATCTGGAGGTATACAGTGTTTATTTGCGGTTTTTAGTTATTTTCTTTCTGTTTATTTCAGTTTATTTAGCTCTTTGTTTTTTTTATTACCGAATCTATACCTTTCATTTCGATGTTTTCTCTTTTCCCCACGACTTTGTGTGATCTGGGCGAATTAGAAATAGAAAGGAAGGATTTTTCTCATGCGTATACTCTTTTCCGCCACGCCTTAGTGTGATCTTGGAAAATCAGAAACATTAAGGAAAGTGTATAGTTTTTGGCTAAAGCTAACTTCAAGCTGTAAGGTTTGTTTTTTTTTGTATGTCCATGTTGGGTTTTTTTTTTTTCGCTTTGTAGGCAAGAAAGTTCTTTTTCAAGTAAGCACGCACCCCAAAGCTTCAGTGACTAAAAAAAAAAAAAAAACCCTTCCTCTTTTCCAAAAATGACTAACCTTTTAATCTAGCTCACTTGGTCCAAAGCTACTTTATGAGAATCGAGGTCTTGAGTTCAACTCTTTCTTGGTCCAAAGTTACTTTATTAGATTAAGTTTGGAAAGGGGGAGGATTTTTTTTAAATATAACATTATCATTCATTTCTGCACATTCCCGCACTTCATCAGCATCTTCAATAACTTTTCTTCGAAAAGCCATAACTTCTTCATTCAGAATCTATTTTCAAAGCCAATGTTTTCTAATCAGCCTATTTTCTCAAGATCTTTCCATTGGAACACTTATTTTCAACATATATAGCTTTAGTTTCTATTAAAATGGAAAGTCCATGCCAAGTTATTCTTGACAACACCAACTACTTCCAATGTTGGTCCTACATTATGCATTTACTTAGAAGTAAAGGTCTTTACAGAATAGCCTCAGGCCAAGAAACCAAATTGAAAGATGAAGATAAGGTAGCCAAATGGGAAAATAGGCAAGATCAAGCACGTGGGTTGATAGGGATATCTATTTCTCCAGACCTTAGATTCCATATCGCAAAACTCGATACTCCTGATGAAGCAATGAAATAGATCACTAAAGTTTTTGGAATTAAAAATGAACTTAGAGCCCATCAACTTGAAAATGATTTTCTTACATTGGACCCCAATAATTTTTCTTCCATTGAATATTTTCTGTCCAAGTTCAAGACCCTTATACTTCTCTTCGAAGGTGTTAAGGTTAAGAAAGAAGATGGTAACCTTATCTATTCCATTCTTACTAAGTTGGAACTAGCCTACTCTATGTTTGTTTCCACCTTCCATTCTACAAGAGAAGCCTTCATTTCTCAAGGACAAGACTACAAGTCCCCTTCCTTTGCTTCCTTTTGTGATTCTTTAATAAGAGAACAAGAAAACTCTTACACCTTGGTCTTCTTAATCTTGGAAACTCTTCTAAGGAAGCCTTAGCTGCCCATCAACGACCAAATTCAAAGAATCCTAAGAAGTCGTATCCTAAAAGGAATGGTCCTAACTCAAACAAGGGTCCTAAGCAATTTCAGCCTCAAAATGAAAAATCATTTTAGCAAAATGATAAGAAAATAAAAGCGAAGGGAAGAATATTGATAGACATTACCACTTTTGTAATCGAGATGGCCACTTGGAATCCAAATTCTTTAAGAAGATGAAAGTCTTGGAAGCAACAATGAAGAAGGATAACATCCATTTGGAGCACTCTTCAACTTCAACTTCATCTTCAGGAATAGAACATTCTGCATGTGGTTATCAAGCATCTTAGTCTGGCTATGCACTAAATATATCTTCTTCTTCTCATTCTTAAGAATGGCTGCATTGGCTCAAGCCGTGGACTATTTCCCTCTTTGAGGGTTTTAACCATGTTAATAATACTGGTGTATTGATCTGTGATATGTTTGTGAGCGGAGTCCTTTGGTGTTCTATCTGAGGAACTTACCCTGTAAATTCCTATAGAATCAAGCAAAGGCAATAGCCAAAAGCATGGAAATGACACTCACAAAAGTGAAGGTTCACAAAAGCAACAATTTAGAAAACTCACCAAAATGGAAGTACAAACACAACCAAGAGTGAGGGACTATCAATAATAGTGTTCACTAACTATAGGCATGGGTTGAACATTGCACAAAGATTGTCTTGATGGATTGTGCTATGATTGTTCATGTTTGCATAAAATAATTCACTCGTGAACTTATTTCAATCTAAGCATGTGTGAGAAAGTGGCTTTGACCAGCCAAGAATTGACCACAGAACAACTCATCGCAAGATCCACAATAGGCTCCAAAATTCAAGTGTAGGTAAAATTTTGGAGGGTGTTTGTCGCAACAACAATAAAAACTTTTTGGATAATTTGAGGCATCCAATGACATTTTTTTTTTTGGGTAAAATTTTTCCACTTTAGCACCATACCTGTTTTTCCCATTATATGCACATAGGCCTTTCCAATGACGCAATAATCATTTCAATAGGAGTTTGTATATGAAATTTATGCTACTCAAAAGTTGACCTTCCTATTTTCACCACCATTATTTAAGAGGATGTCATGTCACACATAGTTATTCATGAAATATGGGCTAGACACGTTATTATGATTTGGAATAATCTATAAGATTCTTTATTGTAACTTTGGTTAAGAGTTGATATAGTCAAACTTAACCACTAGTAGCTTATCAGCATTTCTTATAACCAAGCCACTAAGACGAAAAGGGGTTCCATCATTTTGAGTGCACTTGTTCCATAGCAAAAAAAATAGTTGAGAGGGATAAGAGATAGAGCATACATAGATTATTTTTTCACTTTTGTGTCCAACAGGCCACAAACCGTACTTCTTTATACTTGTAGACATGTTCTATTTAGAGGAAGAGAGTCTCACCTTCCAGTTGGGTTTTTCTCTTGAAAGGGATTCTGAGGTCATATCTTGTGTCAAATGTTTGTGTGATATTTTATTTCATTTTTATCTATATTTTTCATAATTTTAATTCACATGAATATTCCATTAACAATAATATACATGTTTATAAACCTAAAGAGAAATAAAATTGTAATAGTGTAGATACTGGATTTTAAATATATTTTATTAGATCTTTTGTGAAGAATGTCTAGTGGAATATCCATGGTAATTTATGGATCATATCAGTATTAGAGAAGGTTTCCTTATGTATATTGTGGAGAGTTTCATGGGATCTACATTGGCTGGGCTAGAAGTTATAAAAGCCTAATCATGGATGATGAATATGTGAATAACCCTCATGATCCTATAGAGCGGAAGCTTTTGTAGTTGGAACAAAAAGCCTCAAATATAAATCATAATTTAAATATCCTGATGAAAAACCTAAGTAATAATATTTGTCTATTCAGAGAATATTAGGGTTCTAATACAGAGGAGAAACTAGAAGGGGGATCAGGAGATCGGGAAGAAACAAAGAACCAATTGAGAAAAGAACCCAGAAAGAGATCAACCTAGTTTGAGTGCCATGAATCGATCACAACCCATCTTCAAAATGGAAGAAAAGGTTGATATTCGGTTGTACTATTTCAATAACGACACTTTGAAGCTAAATCACTGATTGCAACAACTAGAAGTATATTCTAGTGTCCATCAAATAGAGGGAAAATAAAATATTGCATTTGTTCAGTTGAAATTAGAGTTTCATGCCCTAAATTGGTGGGAAATCCACAATGAGACACCGAGGTTAGAAGGATAGCCTCCAGTGACTAAGTGGGAGGACTTCAAAATCCTCATTAAGTCATAGTTTTACCTAATGGGTAAGTATAGAACCAATGGATGCAATGGCACTAATTCAAGCAAAATTTGGGGAAAATCATGTAGGAGTACACCATAGAGTTAAAAAATATGGTGATAATGTTGAGTATATGCCCAAAGAACACAAATGTGCTCAAGTGTTTTGGGGGTATACATTGCCATTTGTGGGAGAAAGTGATGTTGTTCAATCCTAGTTTGGTGGAAAGAGGTTGTGTACATGTAGAGTACCCAAAGAACATATGCTTGAAGAAAGTGTAATCAAGTGGATTGAAGAAAAAGGAGTAAAAAGACGCTTATAACGAGGGTACGAAGAGACAAAAATGGGGAAAAGATAAAAATATGGAAGCCACAATAGACCAATTCAATGATCCCTAAAACCATTTGAGTCACTACAACATTGACATCCATGCAATGGAGAAGTGCTAGAAGTTTAGTTCAGAGCTTGAAAAGAAGAAAAAAATGAAAGATAATAAGGTAAAGAATGTCACGACCAATGATTCAAGAAACCAAGTTGAAAGTATCTTAGACATGAATGAAAATATTTTATGTACACAAGTGCAGAAGGAGGTGAATCCGAGTAGCCTTCAACAATAGGAAGAGAAGGAAATGACGAAACTCTTATATGTAAAGTTACCTGTCAAGAAGGCAAAGATTGATGCACTATTTGGCTTGGGAAAAACTCATTGTCATAGAGATGGTCAAGAAACTGGGATTGGAATTTTGTAATCATCTAATTCGATATCCACTAGGATGGGTAAATAAGGATGTAGAATGGAAGCTAAAAAAATAGTGCAAAATTAAATTTTCCATGAGTGCTGATTTTGTTGATGAAGTAGAACTAGATGTCATTCCCCTTGAGGTATGTGGAGTTTTATTTGAAAGTCCCTACATGCACATAAAATATGCAATATTCATGTGGAGAGAAAACCAATATTGACCCATGAATGATGGAATATCGTTCATCATCAACGTGCATAAAGACAAGTCAAAAATTTCGTTGGTAAGTGCTAACTAAGACAAGAAATTGATGAGTTCTAGAAAGAAGTATGCTTTACTATTTTTAGAAAAAACCAATCTATAGAAGAGTCAATAACAGGCAAGGAATCCCTAGAGGGGTGTATTAAGAAAGAAAACCAATAATTGGAAGAGTTTCTACAGTCGTATAGGGATGTGTTTTGAGAGCCTAAACGGTTAGCACCTAAGAGGGAAGTGGAGCACGAGATCCAACTATTCTCAGACTCCTCATTGCCAAACATTGGGTTGTATAGGTCATATACTATAGAAGAAAGTGAGGTGAAGAAACATCTACAGAAACTACTAGAACAAGGTGTCATTCAATTAGGTACACCACCATGTGGTTCACCCATCATCATTGTGTCAAAGAAGGAAAATACTTGGAAGATGTCTATATATTACAAGAAATTAATAAAAATCATGCTCAAGAACAAGTACCCCCTTCCTAGGATAGATGATCTATTGGATCAGTTGCAGCAAGAAAAATACTTCACCAATCTTAACTTAAAGCCTATATAGCACCAGGTTCAAGTTAGAGAAGAAGATACTTAGAAAACCACCTTCAAAACCAAGCAAGGTTTGTATGAGTGGTTAGTAATTTCATTTGGCCTATGTAATGCACCTTTCGTGTTTATGATATTAGTGAATGATGTACTATGCCATTTTATAGATTCATTTGTTATTATATATTTGAATGATATATTAGTATATAGTGCTACCTTGGAGGATCCCATTTCACATTTGATGCAAGTGTTAAAGACATTAAATAAGCACCAATTGCTAGAAAATATCAAGTGTGAGTTTGCAAAACAATATTTGGTGTATCTGTATTATGTGATAGGTGAAGGAGAGTTGAAGATAAATTATACCAAGACAAAGGCCATCATGAAATGGCTAGTGCCTACTAATTTTTTTGAGGTCAATATTTTTTTTGGGGAAACACAGCACTTAAGGAAATTCATAGCCTCATTTTTAGTAGTATAAACACTTAGCCATGCCATAACAACAAGTAGTAAGAGTTTCCAGTGGGGAATGGGTCAGCAAAGGGATTTTAAGGAGCTAAAGAAGAAGATCATTCAAGCACTAGTTCTGGAATTAGAAAACTTTCAATGACCCTTTGTAGTTGATACAAATGAGAATGGCTATGCTATGGGAGCAGTCTTGATGTAGGGAGGAAGACATGTATGCTACCATTCTAAAGTACTTTGTGGGGAAGTTCTTAACTACCATACTTATTATAAAGAGCTCTCTACCCTAGTGCAAGTAGTGAAGAAGTGGAAGCACTATATAATGGGAAAGGAGACAATAATCCACTAAGATCACCAGACACTACAATATTTGTAGGCCTAAAATAAGCTACAACAAACCAAGAATTACAAGTGGATGCAAGGGTTTCTACAACACTTTCATTTAGTTATTAAGTAAAATAAAGGTAGTACAAACAAGTCAGCTGACATGATTTCAAGGCCACCCGCACCAAAGATCACAACATTCATAAATTTGATGCAAATGGAACCATTCACCCATAATGCATATAGAGAGGCATATTTGGAGGATGAGGACTTAAAGGAGGTGTATTAGTAGTTGCAAAGTCAACATCATGTGCACAATGGATACAACACCATTGACTACCATATCGAGGATGTATTACTTCGTTGGATGGTGTTGTAGCTACTGTAACACCCTACAAAATATTTCCTTCATTTAAAATTTGTTGCTCCTTAATTATCATGTGATATTCCATTTCAAGTCCTCTAAGTCATTTCTTTTTTGGTCATTTTTTCCTAAGTTTTAGAGTTTCCTTCCAGAGAAACCATAAGTGTCAAAACACCTTGCTAGCTCAAAATTATTTCATGGTGCATTTCTATTCTTTATTCCTAGCGTACCTCCCAAAAATAGCCCTAACATACTTCTTAAAAGAAATCCTAACACACTCCTTGATGATAGGAATAGTGCACTTCTTGTTGATAGCTAGAGTGAACCACTTGGAGATAGCATGAACACACTTCTTACACTTCTTGGAGATAATATAACAAACCACTTGGAGACAAACATAGTGCACTTCCTAAAGGAAACACTATCTCACTCTCTAGTGACAATTATCTCATACTCGTCTCTTGATTTTGCGACATGCAAAAGGCACACTTCCAAACCCTAACTTGCCCACACATGTGCTCATACTATATAAAGGGTTTAGTCATAATATCATTCAACACCTACTTTTTCTTCAGAGCTCTGCACACTATTTGAGCAGAAGGATTGTTCTTCACTCTTCATCACAAGTGTGTCATATTCTGGGTAAGTTTCTCATCTGTAACAGTTTGAAATTCCACTCTTGAATGTGTTACTTTAGTTCTAGCATGTCAGGTTTTAGTGCCTCTTCGCATTCTTAGACTATTCATATTCTATTCATGATTTTAGTTGTATTTATGTGTGTGCATGACAATATTTTCATTCTTATGATCCTGCATGCTTGTTCTCATTCAATAATCAATTTCTTAGCAGATCGTTGTTTTTATTCATGGTGTCAACTCTAAACTCTTCAAACCCTCCACTAGTGCATTGTGCTCTCTTAAGCAGTAAAACATTCAATCCCTACTCCTTAGATCTAGTAAGTTAACCCTTTATAAGGGAGTGTCTCCTCTAGAGCACATAGCATGCTTCTATAGATAATTCCTCACACTATGGATCTCTAGAATTGTAACATATGCCCTCCATTATTTCCTTTTCCTTGAGACATGCAAATCACACTTCCAGATGATAATCATGCAACATTTGATCCACTAAATATGCAACCTATGCACAACATTGAGCCTCTCTTCCAGCATGATGGAACTACACATATTTAGAGCCTAAGCTTCTAGCTACTATTTGTAGCTCTTGCAACTTATGCCCAAGCTAAGATCTCTTCTAGACCTAGCACATAGTGCACTCCCACTAACTTGTATGACTACTACTACTTCAATCTTGTACTCCTTCACTCAAAGCCAACACATTGTCCCTTCATAGTGACTATTTTGCTTATGTAAACAAGATAGAATAGTTGGTTTTTTGTGTAACTAATTGTGTGTTTTCCATGAGCGAAATCCAATTTCTAGGTACTACAAATCCGAAGCCTATCAATTGTTTATCTTCCATCAACACTATGCCTCTAGTTACATGTAAAGGACCAATAACAAAAGCCACTAAAAGAAATATTGAAGGTGTCATGGACAGTTCAGAAGCCAAAGTACCGATTCTATGAGCAACAAAATGTTTCATAGAAAATTCCACCACCTTAACATGGTAGATGATATTCAAATAATTTATCGAGGATGAGTTCCCAAAAGACCTACATGACAAGAAAGTATATGCCAATGTTAAAAGGTCCAAATTCTATGAGGTTTCTAGCAGATATCTAGTTTTACCCTATGCAGAAGTGATAGGATGGATATTGTATCATCTTGTCTCTAAAAATATGATCCTCGGTAGTGCAAGTGGGAAAGAGATCACTACATATCAACCCCGTGATCTTCATTCTTATTACAAATTTCTAAAGCTAGAGGTATACCTCAATTCAAAATTCTATGCAGCTTGTTATTCTCAGTTTGATCTAAATGGAGAGTGGCCTCCACCCATGGTACTTACCAAACCATGGAATTTACCCATGGTATTGTAACTAAAAAACAATATAAGTAATAAGTCATATTTTGTAAAAGGATATATTGTCCACCACAATGTAGTTTTTACAATTATTCTTTATTTTCATAAAAATATGATTTTTGGTTTCCTTTATTGTTTGTTCTTGTCTTTTTCTGGCATTTCATTTTTTCAAATGTTGGGGGCCTCCCCGATGATTCAGATCAGTGGTATTAGAGTAGGTTACATCTCCATGGGAATGAGGGTTTGAAGCATATTTTAGTTTCAAAGTTTTATAGCAATCTCCACCCTCCTTTTGGCACCTTTGGAGTCCATTTTCTCGGCCATACATTATAAGTATCATTGTTGGTATTTCCACTCTTAAGATTGCCTTTGTCTCAGCAGAAGATTGGATCTCAGGCTAAAGCATAGAGATCGTGATGAAGCTAGAGGCTTCACTGATCCAAGACAAAAATATAGGAGTCCAATAGATCCAGTCATAGTTAGCAAGCTTGCATATGGAGTTGTAGGATATGAAGAAGGGAAACGAGGTTCAGTGGGGACTGAACCATAAAGTTCTATGCATGAAGTGCAAGGCTATAAGCCACTCCATGGATCAGTTCCGTGTGTACCAAGACTATATAGTTATGGGAGGTCCCAACCCTTTGAAACTATAGTCTCCTACTGGATCAAGCGTCAGTTTAGGCATCTGGTGTAGTATCTACCAAGAGTCAGGAGTTCATACGAAATATAATTGTTATTTGTGGCAAAAGTTTGTACAGTCACTAAAGCAACTATTTTTCAATTTTTGTAAATTGGTTGGCCACGATGAAAGAGATTGTCGAAACTATGACTTGATGATATACACAACCCTAATTTATAGGATTCAGGGTAAAAATCACATGCAAAATGACCAAGGCTCACCTGCGACTCACAGAGGGTTCCAAGGATGGGGAAGAGGATGAGGAGGAGGCACTGGAAGAGGTCAAGCCCAGATTATTTTCTACAATTGTGGAGAACCAGGACATTTTGTGCACAACTGTTAGAATCCGACCCATACTTCTTATCAATATTGAAGTCAATTGATCATGATATAGAAGAGTGTCCCGTATTAATAGCAAAGGTGAAAGAAAAGAAGAACCAACAACCAATGCAGAACATTCAAATGATGAGATCTGAGTCATGCAAAGAGAATCCTAGTTTCAATTTAGTCACACAAAGTGGTATATCCACTAGTAAAGACAAGGAAAGGAGTCCATATCAGATACATGGGTTCACAGGGCTAGTGAGAAGAATGTTAGATTTGACTTACAAAGAGAAAAGAAGACGTTTACGGAGGCAAGAAATTTTTTTATCGATCCAGGTGCTTCTACGTCTAAAACTCATAAACAAATAGTCCCATGAAGAGAGAAATTTGAAGAACTTACCACAATGGAGGACTCTGATCCCACAGTGCTGAAGTCATTTCTGCAGACATTCATAAAGTTGCTAAGGGATCAGAAGGCAGTTGAAGGAATACAAGAATTGATAGATAATTATGCTAGCAAGGAGAATTCATTACTAGAATAGCGCACTTTAAATAAGGTGAACCAAAGCAAGGAAAGGACTGGTAGGGAGATGATGTTGAAAGCACAAATTGGTGATTTTGACATGGACCAAATAATTCTAGACTTACAATCTGATACAAATGTACTACCAAAACAGACTTGGGAATGTATGGGTAAACCTAAGTTGTGGTGGTATCCAATCTAGCTACGCATGGAAAACCAACAAAAGATAATTCTGATGGGTCACCTACATGGAGTGGCTGTAGATATTGAAGGAGCCTATGAGCTCATAGATTTTGAAGTTATTGAAATAATAGATGATAGTAATCTGTACCCAAAATTTCTTGAGATTGATTGGGCTTTAGACATGAATGGTATTATTAATTTGAAGAAGAGAAGCATGGTGTTGGAAAAGAATGGCCTCAAAGTGGTTGTTCCATTAGATACAGCTAAAGGTACGTGATACACATATCCAGTCCATGACAACTATGATGAAGAAGACATTGATCACATATATAAGCACACTGTGCGAGATGAAGACTGGATTATTCCCACTGGGGATGGATGGATCAATTGGGAGAAGGATATTTCATGTCAATCACACTCAGATGAAGAATCAAAAAACTGGAAGAATCATTTACATGAGTTCTCTACACTATGATGCAATAGGCTTAGAAAGTATATGCAATATATATCAACCGAGGTACATAAATTTCCTTTTTATATTGGGATAGATGATGTCAATATTTTTCTTGACAATTTTGAAAGAGACGTACTAGAGCAACATAAGTTCTAGGATCTAGATTTGGCTTTAAGAGCTACGCCTAGAAGATGGTGGGGAACCCACAAGGATAATATTTTTGATTGGAAGAAATATCATAGACTAATGAGATTAGAATTTGGCTCTACAACAACGCGTCTCAGTGAAAATTACCCAGGTAAGAATGACATGCGTGAACATTTGGCTCAATGGACTAAGGCTTGGGGTGAGGTACCTCAACCAGAGTGGGTAAATATCTTTATTCATACCTTAGATGTTCTAACGATGAACTAGTATTTGGAGATGAAGTTGCGAAACGGGACTATTGATTCGCATGACATGAAGGAGAGTTTCCTACTGAAATTCAATTTTGAAGATGGGTTCAAATGCATTGATGGAGTGGTTCAAGTGATTAAGGCAGCACTCTTCCGAGCACCAGTCAAATCTATAACTTGGATGTAGCCTGACTGGAGTGTGCATCTATAATATGCTTTGGAATGCTAATAATGAGGATGGTGGTTAATGTCCACTAACACCAAAATTGGTCTATAAGACCTATAATTTTCTTAGTTTCTAATTGTCTGGCTCCTTGTCTTTCTTGGTGATATTGGTGTTATAGCTTTGTTTTTTTTCTCTACGGTCTTCCAAATTTCTTTATCTTGCATCTCCTTCATCTCTTCTAGTTCTTGGGACATTGGTGCCTTAGCTTCGCGATCTAT
Organism: Pinus taeda; assembly: GCA_000404065.3. NCBI lineage: Eukaryota > Viridiplantae > Streptophyta > Pinopsida > Pinales > Pinaceae > Pinus > Pinus taeda. Next base: position 46,241 of record APFE031048550.1, on the reverse strand, counting down.
TATGTTTGTCCTTTTGAAGATAGTCGGAGAAGAAGTTTGGTCTAGGAGATCTTCTTTGTTGTTAAATGAAGATTTATTTTGTGCAGTATTTGAATCCTCACAACTATTGATGCTTGAGGGGTTTTCGAGTTCACTCCTTTGTTGTTGGGTGGGGCTTTCCCCCTGCTTGTTTTGAGAGTTGTTTCTTTCTTTCCTGATTTCTTGTGATTCAAAGTTTTCTCGAGAGTATTCTTATTTGATGATAGTGTGGTGTTCTTTTTGTGCTCCTTCCCACCATGTAGATCTGTGACGATTTTTTCCAGCAAAATTTTTCTGGGAGGATTTTGGACAACTTTTGGCTAGGTGGCCTATCTCAAAGCAGGGTCGACATCTAAAGAGGACACTTTCATAATCGAGTTTCTGGTTCCACACATAGCCTTTACTTGTTAGGTGTATTTCAGCTGGGAATCTAGCGTTGAAGTCCATTTCCACATAGATGCGTGCATAGGTGGTTTTGGCATATTCCTCTATTTCTGGGCACCTACAGTAAAATTTCCCAATTACATTTCTAATGACTTTTAGCAAAGATAAATTCCAAACATGCAAGGGTAGGTTTGGCAATCTCACCCAAACTGGTGCTGAGGTTATGACTATTGTTGAGGGATCAAATGATGGGTTCCATTGCCTCATGAATTGTTAGGATATTCTGACACATAGGAATAGTTAAGTATAACTTGGTCTAGTATAGAGTTAGGAAAAGTGTGTTTCTTTAACATGTACATTTGTAACTTACAATCCGATGGTCACGATATGTAGTGATCCGACGGTTCATTCTCTCCTCGGTATTACCGACACTTGATCCATGGCTTGACACCCGATTGGTCCATGAATTCTATTAAAGCGCATGGAAGGTCATTTGTAGGTTAACCGTGCATGAGAGGAGCTTATGTAAATTTTCATTCTTTTATTAATAAATTGCCTGTAGTAGCCACGTTGGCGCAGGCCGTGGACTGTTTCCCTCTCTGAGGGTTTTAACCACTTCAAAATACTGGTGTATTGATCTGTGATCTGTTTGTGAGCGGTGTCCTTCTGGTGTTCTGTCTGAGGAACTTACCCTGTAATTCCTACA
>APFE031048550.1:0-37840 GCA_000404065.3 Pinus taeda | reverse complement strand
TTGGTGTGATAATCAAAGTGCCATTCAGCTTTGCAAAGATCCAGTTCAGCATCAGCACAGCAAACACATTGAACTTCACATGCACTTCATCAGAAAGCTCATTCATGACCATGTTCTTGAAGTGCAATATTGTTCAACAGATGATCAGGTTGCAGACATCTTCACAAAGGCTCTCACAGAGGCGAAGTTCACTAAACTTCGATATATGCTTGGAGTTCAGGAAGTTGTCACTAAGGGGGGATAGGCTCTAGTGCCTCCTTCCTTCTCCTATTGTGTCATATTTGTAAATCCTTCAATCCTATCCCAAGTTGTTCTTAAGGGGGGATGTTAGGATATTCCGACCATAGGAATAGTTAAGTATAACTTGGTCTAGTATAGAGTTAGGTAAAGTGTGTTTATTTAACATGTACATTTGTAACTTACAATCCGACGGTCACAATATGTAGTGATCTGACGGTTCATTCTCTCCTCCATATCACCGACACTTGATCCGTGGCTTGACACCCGATTGGTCCATGAATTATATTTAAAGCACATGGAGTGTCATTTGTAGGTTCACCGTGCATGAGAGAAGCTTATGTAAATTTTCATTCTTTTATTAATAAATTGCCTGTAGTAGCCACGTTGGCACAGGCTGTGAACTGTTTCCCTCTCTGAGGGTTTTAACCACGTCAAAATACTGGTGTATTGATCTGTGATCTATTTGTGAGTGGTGTCCTTTTGGTATTCTGTCTGAGGAACTTACCCTGTAAATTCCTACATGAATAAGCCTGATTTTTTCCCAAAACCAAGGGCCAGAACCTAGAATACATTGTCTGCTTTCAGGGTTTTCAAAATCTACTATAAATAATCCCTTAGCATAGGGGTAGATATTAATTGTATCAAGAATTAGAGGCTTCGATACCTCTGAGATCCAACTTTGGAGAGATATCAACCGCGGCCAAAAACCATTGAATTTGCATATTAGGGTACTTTCAGAGAACTTCAAAGCCTCATCAAGTGAGGCCTCGACCACCTGGACAATGGGACTTGGGGCTTCACTGATGATATGGGCAAGATCTTGCCCCCCAGAGATAGATGGAACTGAGCCAGCAATGATTTTTGTGAAGCTGGGAGCTATCTAGAGAATGCTCTCCTGCTGAGTATAAAATATTTCCAAAGAGAAGTGAAAAGTTACAGATCTATAAAGAAGAGGCACAAATATATATCACGACTTGGATATGAGCCACAGATCTATATCATGACTTGGTTATGAGCCGCAGATCTACAGCAGCCACAAGTAATCGAAGAAGAGCCATAGATATAGAATTCTTTCACAAGAGCCACAAGGAATTCTGAATTATACAACTGATACACCTTAAATGTTTATGGAACTGGCACAATAGACTTGAACCACCGGAGAGATCAGATACAGATCAGATACGAAACACCATAGATGTATATTATTTCCACCACTGAGATTGCAGAGCTATTTTATTTCCAAATTTACGTTGTTGGACTCCACAAAGATATAATGCTGGAGGCCACAAAGATAGAAAAGCTTCGCCCGCAAATTCGAAACATTATGATAAAAATTGCAATCGATAGCAGATGAAAGAAGTTGATGAAGATCCATGAAATATCAATATTCTTGAGTCATAGGGGTTGCGCGAAGTTGTAGGACCTAATGGAGAGATCCTTGATATATCACGGTTGGTAAAGACAAAATAGGTAAATATTGGCTCAAAAGTAGAACCAAAGTTCACATATATTTCTGACTATTGGGATGAAGACATGATAGGCAAGGTTTATGAATTACTACATGAATATCAAGACTTACTTCCAACAAATTTCTCTAAATTAAGGGGTATAATTGGCGATTTGGGTGTGATGAAGATAAATTTAAAAGAAAATGTGAAGTCGTTTAAGCAGCGCCCATATCGACTTAACCCCAAGTACAAGGAAAAGGTAGGAGAAGAGCTGGATAAGATGCTCATGGCAGGTATAATTGAGACAGTAGAAGAATCAAAATGGGTCAATCCAATGGTGGTCCAGGAAAATAAAACAAAGGGTAATATAAGGATCTGTGTATATCTATGGAAGTTAAATGATGTATGCATACATGACACATTTCCTACGAATTTTATAGATGAAGTTCTCGAAAATGTTGGTGGACAGGAGGCTTATTCATTCACAGATGGATTTTTGGGATATCACCAAATTAAGATTGCACTGTAGGATAAGAGCAATACTACCTTTGCTATAGAGTGGGGTTGATTCCAATATACAGTTATGCCTTTCGGACTAAAAAATTACCCTACAATATTTTCAAGGGTGATAGTCAAAACATTCAAGGAATTTATTCACAAGTTTCTAGAGGCTTACTTCGGAGATTGGACAGAGTTTGGGTTAGTTAAGAAATATGCTTCTATTCTATGCCTGATGTTGGATACATGCAGGAATTATCAAATTTCCTTGAATTTTGAGAAATGTATTTTATGTGTACGTTATGGAATATTGTATGCAAGGAGGGATTGATGGCCAACCTTGCCAAGATCTCTATAACTATCAATTTGGATCCACCAAGGAATGTAAAATAGCTACATGCAAATTTGGGTCATACAGGGTATTACAAGAAGTTTATAAAGGCATATGTGCAGATCACTAAGCCAATGGAGCAGTTGCTGAAAAAGGATGCTACGTTTTGCTAAGATGACAACTGTTAAAATAGCTTGGATGTTCTTAAGGAGAACATGGTTACTAAACCAATCCTAGTATTCCTGGATTGGAAGAAAGAATTTCATGTGCATGTGGATATATTTTCTATAGCATTCGGAGCTATTTTAACTCAACTAGGTGAAGGAGATATTGACCATTTGATTTCCTTTACAAGTAGGAAACTATCTAAGGTGGAGCAAAACTATTCAACCACAAAACAAGAAGGATTACCCATGGTATATGTGCTATAAAAATTCAAGTATCATTTGTTAGGTATGCACTTTAAAATGTACATGGATCATTCTGCATTGAAATACCTGGTCAATTAGCCTTTGTTAGGGGGGGATATCTGTAGATGGTTTCTTCTATTCTAGGAGTATGATTTTGAAGTGATAATTAAGATAGGAAGGTTGAATGTGAGACCTTATCACCTCTCTAGGATCGAGAATGGTGAAGAACCCACTAATATTGATGACGGGTTACCTAGTGCATAGATCTTTGCTGTCAGAGTTGCTGATGAACATTTTGCAGACATTATTTATTTATTGTTTACTAGCGTAGCTCCTGGAGGATACACAATGCAACAAAAGAAGGAACTAGTAGTTAGGGTTGCAGAATATTTAGTTATTGTCGGAAACTTATATAATATGGGACCAGATGAAGTTCTACACCAATATGTACCTGAGTATGAACAACACAGTACTACAGCTGAAGTGCATGGTGGTGTTGAAGGAGGACACTATGCAGGTAAGGCGACTACGTAGAATATTCTACGAGCATGGCTATGGTGACCTATAGTACATAAATATTCTAAGGAGTACTGCAGTGCATGTGATGTATGTAGAAGGACTAGAAGACCATCACGAAGGGATAAATTTCCCTTAACTCTACAAGTCATGCTACAAGCATTTGAAATAGGAAATTGACTTCGTTGTACCAATTAATCTACCAGCGAAGAAGATGGGGGCATGTTATATTATCACTATGAAATATTAATTAACCATATGGGTGAGGCATAACCAACGAAGGATTGCAGTGTGGAAACAACTGTGAAGTTTATATTCAAGTATACTCTATCACGATTTGGATGTCTGAAGATCCTAATAGGTGACCAAGGTTCGCACTTCCTGAATGAAACAATTAAGGTATTGACAGAAGAGTTCCAAATGCACCATCAGAAGAGTACACCATATCATCCCCATGTGAATGGAACTATTGAAGTTTTTATCAAAATATTGGAGAATGCCTTAACGAAGATCTGCAATTTTAATAGGAATGACTAGGATTTGCGCATACTAGTGGTTTTATGGGCATATAAGACGACTTATAAGAAATTGACAGGGAAAGCACCGTTTCAACTGGAATATGGACAAGAAGTAGTGATGCCAGTGTAGTACATAGTTCCCAGCCTAAGGATCACAACAGTAATTGAGATGGTAGATCATGACTGCATGGAGGAACGCTTAGCACAACTGCTTGCATTGGAGGAGGACTGCTTTTTGGTTGGTTTTCATCAGTAGGTGTAGAAAGCTAGGGAAAAAGCATGGTATGATTTCCACATTAATAAGTGCACTTTCAAGAATGGATATTGGTCCTAATGGATGAAAAAAAGTTCACAAAATTTCCTTGGAAATTTCGGATGCACTGGCTGGGATCCTATGTGATCAAGGATGTTTCAGATGGTGGCACAGTTCATCTCACAAAGTTGAATGGGTGGATGTTTCTTGGAAGAATTAATGGAAGAAGATTGAATTTATATAGGGATGATCTCACCCTTTCTAGGATGTAATGACCATATGATAGATGGAAAGTCTTAGTGCTTCAGGTAACTAAAAGAAAGTGTAGGACTATAAACTACTTTGTTGAGAAATGGTTTCCTAAAAGGAGGGCTACGCGATGTTTAGGGAGATGGCGTAGGTGGAGAACATTTCGACAATGTAGTTATGTCATAAGATAAGGACTAGCACAACTTTCCCAAAATATGGCTACTAGAAAAGCTACAATTGATTTGACCACAATTTTTTCATTAGAAGGAGTGGGGGAAGTGAATTTAAGCAACATATCTATGAAAATCTACCACCATATGGGCCAACACAGTGAAAACCTAAAAACCAAACTTAGTGAGTAAATGTTTACATGATCAACTAGGTGGAATGATAAAAATTTCAACATGGGACACTAACATGAGGTAAAAGAGGAATTTTGATCATTGATGGCAATATGCAAATACTGACTCTAACATCAGCCTTATTTGGGGATGGCAGCTCCTTGGAGGTGTCAGGAACACCATAGACCAAGTGCCTAACCACATCAGCCAATACAGTGAAGAACTAACAACCAAACTAAACACTAAAAACTTCAATCCAAACTAACAGATCATTAGAACCATAGGGCCTTCTCCTCAGGCTTCAAACCTTGATGACTTTTGTCATTACTTACTGAAAACTGAACTTGAAATAAAGTTGATGCTGAAACAAAATCGACACCCTATTCTATTCTAAATGCTGAAAATGAATACTAAGTCAAGTAAAGGAAAAATGCCAATGAAGCCACTCAAGCAATTGGATACCTAATTATCCTATATTTACATTATCTACAAAAGTCTTGAAGATTGAAAACTCAAGATACTACTGAAGTTGAACACTATGATTCAAAACAAGATAACCATCATTATCTGATGACTGCAGCAAACTGGTAAAAGGATCATCAAAAGCATGTGAAAAGGACAGATCTTAATGATCAGAAGAAAGATCAGAATAGTTGTCAAGTTGAATTGTTTCCTCTTTATGAGCTAGAGGCAACACATTGTCATGTTCTTCCACTTCTTTCCCTTCTTCCACCATTGCTGATTGGGTGAAATGATCCTTCCAATGTAGCCAATCTAATAGATGGTTACTTACTGAAATTATGCTCTCACTTACCTCGAGCAGGAAAAATGATGTATATGTAGGCAACTAACAATGAAAACTGAAACCAAGATTTATTCTGATAAACAAAACAACATTCATCTTCCCCAATTCTCGCAAAAGGTTGTCCAAGGGATCTTGAAAATTATGAAGCATTACCTTTTGTGAATCAATAAAAGGAGAAGAATAAGCATTATTTTGATATGGCTATAACAAGTTAGCAAAAGGATCCTCCATAATATTTTCAACAGCATAAGTGTCCATATCTATGGGATCTAGGGCAAACTCATTTTCATCAACAAACCTTTCATTTTCTAAACCTTGAGGAAGATTTGTATCTGAAATGGGCTCTAAAACACTTCTTCCTTATCATTGTTCTCCTCTTCATAATCACTTGGAAATTGGTAAGACTATACAATAACATCATCATTCTTAATGGATGGACTATGGATTTTCAAATTAAGAATATGATTTATTTATTCTTCAGTCAAAGGAGGAAGTACTCTTTATTTTCTTTGGAAAAAACAACACTTGTCTTCTTTCCCTCCTAAGGTTTGACAAGGATGTTGAATATCGTCATTAAATTCAAGCAAAGGAGTATATAAATTTTCATTACACTGTTGATTCATTTCATGTGATTCCTTTTGACTATCAAAATGCAAAATTCCTTCATCTTCAAGTAAAGAGGAAGCTACTGTATGCTGAATATGATCTTATTTATCAAAGTGACTGGCTTCTTCAGACCGTTGTTGAAGGGAAAAATCAGAGAAGGTTTCAATGATTTCTTCATCATCCATACATTCAATATCATCAATACTTTCAAGATATGCAATGAAACCTTCACTATAATCACAACATCTTTGTATAGAAAGATAATACTTCACATAATGGTTGGAGAACACATTATGGAAATATTTTAGAGAACATAAGCTTTCTCTTGGTAACCCTTCATACCATACCCTATCTTTATTTTGAAGGGTAGCCATAAAAAAATTCATGAGATAGTCCTCAGGAAACTCAACTCTTAGTCTACCTACATGTACATGAAACCTTACTAAATGAAAAGTAGCATCATCTTCTTGTTCATTTTTAAATATAAGAATATTTGTAAACCAGTCAACTTGAGGCATATGATTTGGAAATCCAGGGATCTAAGATTGATCCATAGGTGCATGCCTATGATTTCTTCTTGCAGTAGAACTCATCTTGACAACAATGAAGTCACCAAGAAGGTTTTCAAACTACTGGTTCTTGAAGAGTGGAGTCTCCATGAAGTGTTAATTTTATGGATCTTTCAGTGAATGGAGTCGCCAGGTGAACGGTAAAGCCTTCCTATGTGTCCAACTGTTGTTCACCATAAACATTTATATCTAAATCATTGTCATTCTTTCCTGGGGAAGATAGAGCTTTCGCTCCCTAGAAACGATGCCAGTATGTTATCACTCCTCCAGATCTCCAAGGTTGAGAAAGATTCCAGCTGAGGTAACCACAGAGCAGTATTTTGACTTGGTAGCTAGCCCTACCAAGCTAGAGATGGCTATCTCTAAAATATCACAACTAAGAGGGTTAGATAGATTAGGGTTTTAGGCTAGATATGATGTGCAAAGGTTGCTTAATTTGATTCGGTGGTGTTGTTGGAAGAGGATTAGGTCAGAAAGACTAGGTCAAGGAAAGTAAGGGTATGATTGCAGACATATGATGGAGAAAGGTAGGTAGGCACTCAACACTTTAAGATTATGAAGTGAGATGGATAAGACTCGTGAGGTGCTAGAAATAGGAAGACAAGCATGTATTCTTTCTAAACTAAAGAAAATGGACAAAATATGAAGATTTCCCCAAAACACAACATGTAAGATGTATTCTGCACATCAACTTGAAAACCAACCTATCATATAAGTGAAATGAAACATGGGAGTACAAAACATTCAAACATATGAAACATAAGAAGAAACTATGTCAAAATTTCATACCACAGGTATTCCACCAAAATAGCTACAACTCATTCATTAAATTCTACCAAACACTGATTACACTAGTGTCCCTAATCAATAGTATAACATCCAACTTAGTCCAACCCTTCTCTATGGTGAAAAAATGGACTAAATAGACATGAAAACCACTTCCCCTTATCCTCAGGGGTCGAATTCATGAGGTGAGGAAGATATTACACAAAAATATGAACTGATAGCTAAATTGTAGGATGGTCAAAGTGACTCATTCTTATCTTAAGTGAACTAATTCATTACACCTCATCTGCTTGATTTACCTAATGCATTTACCCTAGGTAATAGTAAAAACATGATGATTACATCCAATTTTATCATTTACATAGGTAAAATCATCATTTTCCAAGGTGAAAAATTAAAACAGGAGAGAAACTCAGAAAATTGGAAAAGACTGTCAAACACACCCTCTCTTTGTCAAACACACCCTCCAAGTTTAGGATTGATTTTGGGTGCATTCCCAGTGTCCAAATTTGCTCGGAGATGATTTGTTTGAAATCCCTTCAATTATAACTTTTAGAAATGTATTTAGTTTTCAAATTGGAGCTCATTTTCCTAGTCAAAAATTCAATCTCCCAAGATTGGTGAACGTGCAACACCCAAACCAGAAACGAGGTAGAAACATGGTTTTTGGTGGTTTTTGAACTTTTTGACTGACATGTTTGTCTCCAAATGCCTAGAAAATGAACACGGTGCATGTCCTCATCACTCTAAATCCACTTATGTTGAACTTTTTCTCATTCGATTCCCCAAGAAAGAGCGCAGTGCCCTAGGTGTAGCGCGTTTGACCTTTTTATTGTGTTAAAAATGCCTCAAAAAACACAGAAATTCACAAGTTGCAAAATTTGTTCAAAACTTGTCAAAATTGGTGGGATGATGGTTGATCATGTGTTTGATGCATGCAATGATGCCTTGGTAAGAATGTCTAGCCTCCTTTTCTCCTCTTGCTTGGTCAAGGCTTTAATCTTTGCATGGGCTCTTTTGAGCTTGGCTCTTGCAATTTTGTTTCTCATGGAATAATAATTTGTCATCCTTCTCTGAATATCATTGTCCTTTTTGGCCTTATCTAGGAGTTTCTCAAGATGACTGTTTACCCTTTCAAGCCAATGCTCCCAGTTCTCATTCATCATTTTGGAAAACTATTCATTTAGGCTGAGTTGATTAGCAAGCTCAACCTCCTTTTGTCTCTCTAGTTGTAGAGCTCTTTTCAACCCTCTAGTCTTGGGTCTGATTTTTGGTTCTTGTTCAGGTCCAGGTTCACCATACCTATCATAGGCCTCATCAAGCAATGCCTTGGCCTTCATTTCTTCTCTTTCTTCCTTGATGAGCTGAATCTCCATGACATCATGCTTGGCTCGAAGTTGCTAGTTTTCTTGCTCATAATATGAAATAATAAATTTAGACCTCTCTAAGTTGGTCTAGAGCTCCCTAATGTATGCATCTTTTTCCTTTATGACTATGCTAGTGCCCTTAGTGTTATTATGTTCATCTAGGTCAACAAGGTCAAAATCCTATTCTGTCTCATGGAGGTCCTCGTCCTCATGCTTGATCTCTATCTTTGTCATTTTTTGTTTGCCTTTGTGTACTTGCTTTGCTGATGAAGAAGGCAAGCCCCCTCCCATAATCTATGGGGAAAACACTCCCCTATGTCCTCTCTAATAATTATGTACCATTATGCCCAAATCATCCCTCTTAGGCTTGCTAATTTCACCCCTACTAGGTGACCCAGTCTCAGTGTGAAATGGAGATGATGGTGGTGAGGTGGGTGAAAGAGACTAATTTGGTGATGATGTATGAACTGTAGGCTAAGGTGGAGGATTGGATGTGGAAGGATGAGATGATGAAGGTGCTTCTTGGCCATGCTGAATAGTTGGGACAGTGAAAATCTCATTTTATATAAAGGTGTCCCATGCAATGTTAAGCTAATCAAGGTAATGGAGGACTGTCATCTTAACGAGGGAGTGGTGAAAGATACTTTGCATTTGATGATCATAATCTTTCTTTTGAGCAATGAATGACATCTTGTCAATTCTCTAGTAAAGATAGTAAGGTATATATAGCATTTTGACTCTTGTGAAATGCATGAGTAGCCAGATATGATAGGAATAAAGGCTAGAAATCCTATCCACACAAGTGAAGTACCTCATGATGATTTTCATCATGGGAACATATTTGTCTAGGAGGTAAGAGAAATGAAAAATCCTCTTTGTCTCATTATTATACCTTGGTTTAAGATATGGCTCATAATAGAAATGATCGAATTCTCCTTGTTTAAACAAATTTTCCCCAACATTTGGGATCCCAGAGACAACTGATACGATAGTAGGAGATACCGTGAAGGTGACACCAGCAAGGGTTACCTAGTTGTCAATGGAGGTTGATGATGAATAATTTGGTCAACACAGGATAATATTGGATCCTTTGTACTTTCTCACAAAACTCAAAACAACCTACATGCTAAAATCTTGTCATAGTGATGGGAGATGCCATGAGTTCTCTGGTATTGTTTGGCTCAAGTCTAATGATTCTTTCTCCTCTCTTAGATAGCCTCCTCTCCTGTATTTCTTCCTCACTTTGACTTTTGTTCTCTTCTTCTGCCATGAGTTATTAGATTCAAATCCTAGGGAGATGATGAAATGGAATGTAGGTGTAGAGAGTATGGAATGGTGTGAGGAAATTGAGGAGATGAAAATGGGGATGTGTGATATGAGGGAGGTAACAGGTGGTAGTTTTGAAATGTAGGAATGGTAGTGGGATGCTAGAAAATGAAATTTAGGAATGGGATTATCTTACTGGGTTTTGAATTTAGTAGGACACAAAAACATAATGAAACACCATATAATTCAACTGTGGAGGAGAGGAGTGATACGATTTCAACCTACTTGTTTACTGGAGCACTTTGGTGACACATTTTGAAGCTTGGAGATTGTGTAGTGCTCTTTGGGCAATCTCTGGACGTTTTCGAGCAAACAGGAAACAATCTAGTCCAACCAGCCCTCTCTTAATAGGCACGTAGCACCCTTAGGAAGCATGAAACGTTTTAAGGAAAACATGCAATACCAATTCAAAACATGCCCTCCAATTCAAAACACGGTCTCTACCACTGTTTTGCACAATTTCATTTAAAACTCGAAAATCCCCTTTTACTGAGGATTCTTTGACAGTATATGAGTGCAAATGAATGTTGAATTGATGTATTTTAGGGATTTTATACTTAAAAGTGTTTGATTTATGCTTTGAAAACCCATTTTATATTGCTTCGTGTCACTTTTCAAATTTTCACACTAATGTTGTTTGACTTCTGACTTTTTCCTTTGTAGGTGGATGATGTTGGAAATATAGTTTGAGTGAACAACTTAGGAATAGTAACTTGTTACATGTAATGAACATAAAATTACATAAATAAATAAAAGTATTACATTTCTTTTTTTAAATAAAATTACAATCTGAAACCAAACCCATACTTTGGAATGAAAATTAGAACTCGGGCAACCATAGTTACATGTTTTCAAATCCTCTTTGAATGAAAAAGGCACATTATTTCTTTCACTCTCATGCTTTTGTTGGCCTTATGCAGTGAATGGTGTTTAATTGGACCTTGGAGGAATGAAACCTAGTGACCTAATGGGACCTTGAACAAGAAGACTTTAGGTGGACTTGACTGACATAAAACATGTTGACATGAGCCTTTAAATGAATGTATGCTTAGCAAGACACATGAAGGTGGGCCAGCAAATATTGATTTTTTGAGAGGGGATTTTGGAGTTTGAACTTGGGCTACCATTAGTGAGTAAATTTTTACATGATGACCTAGGTGGAATGATAAAACATGGAACATTAATATGAGTTAAAAGAGGAATTTTGATTATTTATGGCAGTATGCAAATACTAACTCTAACACCAATATCATACTTAATTTGACCATGTGACAGAATACTACCCAGTATTAATAGCTAAGATGCATGAAAAGGGGATGCAGCCTCACTAGCCTACCCAAAACCTGTAGATGATGAGGGTTGAACCCCGCGAAGAGGATCCTAATGTGAATATTGTGCTACAAAGTGGAATGACAACTAGCAAAGATAAGGGAAAGAAGCCTGAAGAAATTTAATGGGTCTGCAAAGCTCCAGAGAAAAAGGTTGGCTTTGATCTAGAGTGTGTGAAAGAAAGCTTCATGGAAGCGAAGAGAAGCTTCGTTGAGGCTTCTAACTTAGGAATTCATGATAACTAGTCTAAAGAAATGGACCCATCCATGCTTATTACCTTCTTGGTGACCTGTATGAAGCTACTACATGATAGAAAGGCCATGAAGGGATTACAAGAGTTGATCAATAAATGTGCTTGTAAAGAAAATGCTCCTGAGGGACCGCGTGTGGTCAGGAAAATTGGTAAGCATAAGGAAAGAACATGGTGTGATATGAGGCTCACCATGCAAATAGGGGAGTATGAAATGGACCAATTTATTCTGGATCTCGGGTCAGATGTGAATGATTTTCCTAAGCAAACATGGGAGAGAATAGTGAGATCTGTGTTGCAGTGGTCTCCTATTTAGTTGAGGATTGTGAATAAGAAAAATATCATCCCCATGGGAAGATTGCAGGGAGTGATAGTAGATATTGAGGGTGTGAGTGCATTGGCTGATTTCTACAATCACTACCCTGTGCTCCTTGTGATCAATTTGGATATTGACATGAATGGTGTGATAAATTTGAAGAAGTAGACAATGTCATTTGAAAGAAAATTTCTCTACGTAGTAGTACCTTTGGACCCTGCAGAAGGACTGCGCTATACTGAACCGGTCCGCGATTATGAAAGTGAAGATGACTCGGACCAAATTTATAAGATACCGACACAAGATAAAGATTGGGTGAATCTAACAACTGATGGACATATTGCATGGGACTGCGAAAGCTCCTGCACATGAGATTCAGATGAGGAGTTAGAACACTGACAGAATCGATTACACGAAGAATCTACGCTGTGCTATCACATGATGACTAAATCCATACGCTATCATCAAAGGTAAGGATATTTCCTTATTATGATGGTTTAACTGATGTTGATAATTTTTTGGATGAATTTGAAAGGGAAGTACTGAGAAACATTGCTTCCAAGCACTAGATTTGGTTTTGTGTGTTATGCTCACAAGATGGTGGGGTACGCATAAAGATAATTTTGATGGATGGCGCGACTACAAAAGAATGAGGAGGGTGTGGTTTGGTCACCCAAAGGTGTAATTGATGAAGAAGTACAATGGGAGGAGTGATCCACACAATTACTTAGCAAAATGGACTCATTCTTATGGAGTAGAACTGCTACCGGACTGGGTGCATTTGTTCTGTCACAGTTTGGATGTGATACCGATGAATGGGTACTTGGAAACAGAGATCCACAATGGCACATATGAGTGGGATATTTTTATACATGGATTCTTAATGACGTTCAGCTTTGAAGATGGGTTCGAGTGTATTGATGAAGCATTGCAGGAGGTCAAGGCAATGGTCTTTAGAATCCCGTAGGATCCCTTATATTTGACTCAACCAGATTGGACCACCCAGCTGCGCCATGCACTGGAGTGATACAATGTGATTTCTAAAGAATAAGACGAGGATCCAAGGAACATTAATATCCCAAAGACAGAAGGTCACCGCGAAGTTGAGGGGCCGAAGATAGAGAATCCAGATATCACCGCACCACTGAAAACTAGACAAGTGAACACTGGAACAGAGGCAGAGCTGAAGTTCGCAATGATATATGACTATTGGGATGACGCTATGGTGGATAAGGTTACTAAGTTGCTCTGTGAATATCAGGATTTGTTCCCTACAAAGTTTTTAGACTTGAAGGGCATAATACACGATTTAGGCATGATGAAGATAAAGTTGAATCCAGACGTGAAGCCTATGAAGTAGAGGCCATATCTCCGTAATCCAAAGTATAAATAAAAGGTCCACTTAGAGTTGGACAAAATGCTTGTAGCAGGGATTATTGAACTGGTGGAGGAGTCTAAATGGGTAAGTCCTATGGTATTTTAGGAAAGGAAGCAGAAGGATGAAATAAGGATATGCATAGATCTCAGGAAGTTGAATGATGCTTGCATACATGATCCTCTTCCAACTTTGTTCATCGATGAAGTGCTAGACAATGTAGGAGGACATGAAGCATATTCATTCACTGATGGGTTCTCGGGGTACCATTAGATCAAGATCGCACCGGAGGATAGGAGTAAGATGACCTTCACGACCGAGTAGGGATGTTTTCAGTATACTGTAATGCATTTTGGACTTAAGAATGCACCGACAATCTTTCCATGCGTAGTCATTGCAGCGTTCAAAGAATTTATTCACAAGTTTTTAGAGGTATACTTTGACGACTGGATGATGTTTGGGCTCATAAAGTGCCTTGTAGCTAGTTTGTGCTTGATGCTGGATACATGTCAGAGGTATAAGATCATGCTAAACTTAAAGAAGTGCTTATTTTGTGTCCCTTTTGGAATCTTTCTAGGTCTTGTAGTGTGCAGACAAGGATTAATGGTGGACCCAGATAAGATTGCAGTTATAATTAATTTGGAGGCATGAATAAGTGTTAAACAGTTGCACACAACACTGGGTCATACTGGTTATTGCCAAAAGTTTATCAAGAGTAATGCCTAGATTACCGTGCCGATGGAAAAATTGTTGAAGAAAGACATTGCATTCTATTGGAATGAGGAATGTCAGCAGAGCCTAGATGTGTTAAAAGAGAAGATGTTCACTGCACTGGTCCTAGTCTTCTCGAATTGGAAGAAGGAATTTCATGTGCATGTCAATGCATTAGGTATCATGTTGGGAGCAGTGCTGACGTAGGCTGGTTAGGGATAATTGGATCATTGATCACCTTTGCAAGTAAGAAATTATCAAAGGCTGAAAAGAACTATTCAATGATGGAGCACAAAGGGTTGGCTATGGTGTACGCAATTCAAAAGTTTAGGAATTACTTTCTAGGAGGACACTTTAAGATGTATATAGACCATTCTGCGTTAGAGTACCTAGTCAATAAGTCTGTGTTGAAGGGGAAAATATGTAGATGTTGCTATTATTTCAGAAGTATGATTCTGAGGTCATTGTGAAGCTAAAGAGATTGAATGTTGGACGAGATCATTTGTTGCACATTGAAACACGAGAGGAGCCTACTATTTTGGAGGAAGGGCTACCTGACATGCAACGCTTTGCAGTGCGTGTTGTAGACAATCATTTTGTAGACATCATCCACTTCCTAACTACGAGAGTGGCTCCAAAAGGATACATGAGTCAACATAAGAAGGAATTCGTTGTGTGCACAATAGATTTTACTCTTATTGTAGGTCACTTGTATAAAATGGGATCGAATGAGATATTGGGCCAATATGTGTCTGATTTTAAAACCTAAGCAACATCCTAGCTAAAGCTCATGGAGGTGTTGTGGGAGGCCATTATGTAGGAAAATAGACAGCACAAAGTATTTTGTGTACTAGGTTATGGTGACCAACATTGAATAAGGATTCCGAAACATATTATAGGGTGTGCGATGCATGTCAGAGGATAGGCAAGCCATTGCGGAGGGATGACCTACCTCTGAATCTGCAAGTGTCATTATAGCCATTTGAAAAGTGGGAAATTGACTTTGTAGGACTAATTCAGCCTCTAGGAAATAAGATGGGTGTGCATATATCATCACCGCGATTGAGTATCTCACTAGGTGGACGGAGGCACAACCCATGGAAGATTGTACAAGGGCAACAATAGGAAAGTTCCTATTTGAATATGTGTTGAACAGGTTCAATTGCCCAAAGATTTTGATGAGTGATCGTGTTACGCACTTCCTTAATGAAAATGCACTCACGAAAGAATTCCAAGTGTATCATCAAAAGAGCATGCCATATCATCCTCAAGCTAACGGGACGGTGGAAGCATTTAATAAGATATTGGAGAATGCACTAACAAAGGTTTGCAATGTGAAGAGGAATGATTGGGATGTGCACGTACGAACAGTGATATGGGCTTATAGAACTACTTGTAAAAAGCTGACTGGACAAACACCATTTAGGCTGGTCTATGGTGTAGAAGTAGTGATGTCGATGGAATACATTGTGCCTAGTCTATGCATAGCAGCATTAACCGGTATGGCGGATTGCAAATCCTTAGAAGAGAGGCTCGCGTAGTTGATAGAGCTGGAGGAGGATAGATTCTTGGCTAGATTTCATTAACAAGTTTAGAAGGAGCGAAAAAAGGCATGGCACGATCAGCACATCAAACTGCGCATCTTCAAGGTAAAAGATTTAGTTTTATTATATGACAACAAGTTTGAAAAATTTCCAAGAAAATTTTAGATGCATTGGCTGGGGCCATATGTGATCAAGGAGATTATGGATGGTGGAGCTACTTAGCTAGTGAAATTGAATGGAGATCCATTTCTCGGAAAGGTGAATGGCAACCAATTGAAGCCATACACCGGGGATCCAGCCAGATGACTATATGTTGGTAGCACAATCTTAGTGCTCTAGACAATTGCAAGGAGGCGGAAGACTGTAAACTACATTACCTAAGTTGTAGAGTTGTGTGATGAGGGGTCTGTGGAATATTAGGGTGTCATAGTGTCAGCAAACGTGCAAAGGGAGCTGCGCTATAGAATGAGAGACTACGTACCGTAGCTAGAAAATGATCGTTACTGTCACTATTCATGATTTGACTACCAAAAGATGATTAAGAGGAGTGGGTGACCAGAATTTAAGGCATTTAAGGCTGAAATCAAGTATGAAATATTTGGAAATATACCGCTAATATTGCATTTATGAACGGATTTTGGGGGGAAAGGTTGAATTTGAATTCAAAATTGCCTATATATTCTAGATGGTCATCCAATGAGAAACACTTTGCATTCTGAGAATTTTTGAGTGTTGATGTCTGTTGCGTGAGATCTTTAAGAATTTTCTTGTAATGCCTGTGTCTGAGTCCGATCACAACTTTATTAACAAAATCATGTCTATAATAGCTGAGAATGCTAGTACTGGGGATGTTTTCACCTTTGAGGTCATGAGTATGGAGGTTCCCGCAATAGTGCCTAAGGTGCCGAGGTTGACTAGGCCGAAGCCTATGCCATTGAGAGAGACTCCCAAGCCAAAGAAGGATAAACAAAAGAAGACACTCCCGGTGTACGAGTGACCTAAGAAAATTTTAGCTACATAGGCAAAGCGGAAAGAAAAGCCAATCGTACAGGAGAAAGGCAAAGTGGTAGACCTGGAGGTTGACCAGAGTGTGGAAGACATGGATGTTGAGGGGGTAGACCCTATTTCAAAGCTACCAGAGTACATACCTCCACGCCAAGGCAAGGTGAAGGTCTCAAAGGACCCAAATGAGGGACAATTCCTTCTAAACACATCCCTGCTACCAGAAAAAATCACTTTTGAAGGTTTGCGCTTGGCGCACATCCCACATCTAAAACTTGAAGATTGGGATTTGGGAGACGTTGAGCGGTTTCCTCACCTAGACACGGATACCTTGATGAAGCGAGTATTGTACAAGGAGTCTAGTGTCATCGCGTTGGAGCTAGTGGAATGGATTCATGGGGTAAATAAGGTAGGGTTGTTGAACTTGCTATGGGTACCTCACTACCACAACACCCCTATAAATTTGATAGTCATTAAGAAGTTTATGTGCCTTGTGCATGATAGGTGCTTGCAGTTGATTGAGACATATTGATCATTGATATGTTGATCCATAGGATCACATTGTTATCTCACTCTAGGATGAATCCTACAAAGGCATTTGGTGGAAAGACGAGCAAGTGCGACCTCACCGAGAAGATGAAGGACAAGTTCAAACTTGTCAAGAAAGCACATGGGTATTCTATTTCCAATATTACTGACCCCGTAGAGAAGGTGGCCACCGAAATTTTGGCTAGCAAAGTGATGAGGAAGTTTCGCACAGACGAGGTGCCAACACCAGTAGCTTCATTAGTGGCTCAGTGCACGGAGGGTGTACAATTTAACTAGGCGCGCTACATGTGAAACAAGTTTGTCATGAACTGCAGAGAGGCACAGGACCAAAGTAGAACTTTCCATTACTCATGGCTATTACTGTTAATTGTGTTGGTCATGTGGGAGCTTCCAGAGGACAGCCGGTTTCCTCCAATTCAGATAGATTTACCAGAAGCAGTGAAGTTTTCTTCACTATGGGCCACAAAGGACGCTACGCAGGTTCGCGAAACTAAACTTTTTTGGGTATTAATGGAGATGAGAATTCATATAGCCATCAACCGAAAGTCGCAGTTTTCGCTAACTGTTTTTTAGCAGTTATCTGGGTATGCAGAATTCAAAGCAGACTTCCACCGAGTTTAAATCTATGCAATGAAGGATCTAAACCAGAAGTGGTATGATCTCCCCTACTTGGGTACGGATGATGTCATCGCAGAGGTCCTCAAGCGATGACTAGTTGATTGGCACACACCATCGGATTTGGCCATCGGGACTAGCAAGTCCATGGAGAAGCAGAAGAAGGAAGCAACTCGACTGAAGGTGCAACAGTTGGCAAAAAAGAGGAAGAAGGAGACCAAGGACAAGGCATATGCAGAAGCAAAGCGTGCTGCAAAGGAGCAAGCAGATCAGGAAGAGCTCAACTCTAATAGAATTCAGAAATTCCTTCACTCAAAATGGAGGAAGATGAACAGTTAGAATAGGGTGGTGGAGATCTAGAGAGCACTACTTTTTGAGTAAAGTGACATATGGAATAGGAAAAGGAGGGACAATGAAATAATAACAAAGCCTCCAAATCATTGCTAGATCCAATCACCTTAATGGAGGGTGACTTGGAAGATATTGAAGATAAGGTGAGGGATATGACAACAGAACTTTTGCAATAGTTTGAGAAGTAGAAGAAGCAAGCACTAAGTTCCATATAGATGGGTCAACATGAGCTACATATCCAAACAATTAGACTTCAAGCAAGTGCAAGGCAGAGCAACGCGTCATCAACTAGTTTGGCACCAGGGACCACTCAAGCAATAGATTTGGTTCGATCCTTGGATCTCTGGGCAGTCACACTGCTAGATGGAGCTTTGAGCATGGAGGTAGAAGCTAACAAGGCTATTATCAACACTTTGAAGAAAATTTGTCTTAACTTGGCCATGCTCCCTAGTGAATTCCTTCACATGCTACAAGAAGTTGTGATTAGAGAGCTTAAGGCCTGAGAGCAGCGCGCACTAAGCATGATCAATGAGAAGAAAGTCAACAACAAATAGATATTTGTTGAGAAAACAATCATGCTAGAAGCATGGAAGAAGGTTCAGGAGAAGAATGAGTGAACCACAGCCATGGTAGCCAAAGCATGCAGAACCATTCTAGAACTGCATAGCCAAAGCATGCAGAACCATTTCAGAAGCATCGGTGGAGGCCATGTTTAGAAAATTGGCTGCAGGTGTGTGTGATACAAGGACAAAGATGCCCAAGGTTCATTTTGAACTGAAACTTAAAATCACAGAGCTTGAGTTGAAGTCACACCCTTCAACTCCACCAAAGGTCAGAGAACAACGTGAGGCAACTGTAAAGGACACAGTCACGACAGTAGATGTCATGGTGGCAAATTGTATTGGCTCTTTGAGAAGTCTATGGAGGTCGTTACAACTCTACAGGAGGATCCTAACCTATAGAGGTTGAAGATAGAGGCCTGGGAATTGAAGGAGCAATACGATGAAGCAAGAGCAACGGTGGGCACCATCTCTATATCATAGCGACTGGCTAAGTTGCATGAGGTAAAGAAGTTGCTCGAACAGGTGGAGGTAGTGCAATGTATAGAGGAGGTCCTCAAGGCCAGATTAGGGCCTTGGTTGGATGAGGCATATGTTACCTCTGCCGCCATTGAAGAGAAGCTAGAAGGCCTACATAGGACATAGCAGAAGGTTAAAGAAGATAGTGTAGGACCAACAATAGAGTAGCTAGTCGAGTAGCTTAAGCAAGAAGCCACGTAGAGTGCGGTTGAGGTAGCAGTGGCACAAGTCAAGCTAGGCGGTCTTCGTAGTAAGATCTCTACACTAGAAGAGTGACTCGGGGGCGATTCATGCTATTGGTGTTGGGGCTCTGTTGGGACAAGGTCCCCTAAGGGTCAATTTTGGGGCAAAAGCCTAAGTTTTGGGGCAAAAAGCCCAAGTTTTTGTTATGTAAAGTATAAAGTCTCCACAAGTTGTGGTCGTGGAGCCTATAGATATTAATTGTCATAAAGGAATTTTCCCTTCTTTATTGTAAGTTGTGTCAGCTTGTATAGACCTACCCATGGTTTTTGGACCATGGGATTGTATGAGAAGGAGAGTCTTAGAGAGTCTAAGTAGTATATAGTTGATGTTTATGAACATAATGGGACATAGGAAGTGAAGACAAAAGAGAATTAGAGTAGAAGAGAGGCTTTGTAGCTATGTGCACAGAGGCCTAGAGTAGAGTCTGCAGAGTGGACCCCTGAAGTTGAGTGCGTAGGGTAGTCTTGAGTCTGTAAGCAAATCTGAAGTATCAATAAAGAGATTATTATGGAAATATCTGTGTTTTGTCCATTTACTTTTGTTATGAATGAATATGTTTATGTTGTGATGAATATTGGTTTATGATTTAATACTGTAGTGATGCACAATTATGCATGGTTTACATTGTTACACGAATGCAAGTAATAATATATGTTTACATGAAGAATATCTTAAATACATTTTAAATATATCAAAAACTTAAGACAATCTGGGTAATAATAGCCTTAGGAGTAATTACATAGGCATGCAAGTGGTTGATTCACCTGCTTAGGGTCCATGAAAGAAATTCATAGACCTTCACAAAGGTCTAGAGGTTGCTAAGAGGAAGTTATATTGATAAGCCTCAAGGGCTTATCAATCTGTGCGAAGGAAGGTTTAGGGCACAAAACGACCTCATAGTCATCTCTGGGTGTGGAAACTAGGTTCTGGCATCCCCCCATACTGCTTTGGGTGAGACTTCAGTTCGTCCTCCACGGATTGATGCCGAAAGGGCCAGTAGTGTAGGGATTTGTTTGGAAAACTTAACTTTGAACCTAGGTCAGGACCCACTAAGCCAACAACACCCCTCCAACTAATGTACCTTCCTACCTTAAAAGGTTGATCCAACCTTAATAACGCACTATAAATGAGGCTAAAATTCTAAGAGAATTGAAGAACTTGTGCATTAATATACCCCTTCTCTAAGGCATCAAAGATGTTTCCATTTAAAACAAGCTCATAAAGGAATGGTGTTTCAAGAGGCATGGGAGAAGAAAAAATATTCCCCTACTATCAATGTTTTTTGGGAAACTATCTAATCTAATGCTTCAGAGGGTTATCTGCCCAAAGTACTTGCATCATGTAGTGTAGTAGTGGATGTGCACATTAACAATATTGTAGTCCCTAACATGTTTATTGAACTTGGGGATGTCATGACCAAGGAAACCATGTTGAAGCTCAACCTCTAAAGATCCTTAATAAATACCACTACAGTGTTGTAGCTTGCAGACACATCCAAAATAGCTCCTGAGGGAGTTACTAAAGATGTGATGGTCTCCATAAACTCCTAGGAATATCCTACATATTTCCTTGTCCTCCAGCGCAAAACCAATTTTAATGGGTACCCTCTCATTCTAGGGAGACCTTGGTTAGCCATTATTGATGCTTACATTAGTTACAGGTCTAGAAACATGGCCATTAAAAATGGGCATCTCACAAAGTAGCTTGTATTATACCCTCTTGCTCATCCCTTTGTTGAACATGATTTACGGTTTTGGGTAGAGGAAGAGGAAGAGGAATATTTTTATCAGTCATCCCTCTACCAAGTTTGTACATTAGACACTATTTTAAGAAGTAGGAAACTATATGAGGATGACCTTATTGATCGCTTATTATAGAGATAGTGGAAGAATCCTCAAGGAAACCTGAGAACAATCCTTGGGTTGAACTATTTACTACCAACTCTAATCTAGAAAATGCTAAGGTTTTGGAAATTAATCCATCCAAAATGCTAAAAATCAACCCTTCCCTCTCAGCACAGCAAGAAGAGCAATTTCGCACTATATTGAGACAACATATTTATGACTTTGCTTGGGACTATAAGGAAATGAAAGGTGTGCATTCCTCAGTTTACACCCATAATATTTACATTAATAAGGGATGTAAGAACCTACCCTAGAGGAGAATGAACCCTACCCTTAAGGATATTTTGAAAGAAGAGTTACAAAAAATAATAGATTCAAGATTCATCTACCCCATTTCAGATAGTGAGTGGGTATCCACACTTTTCATAGTACCCAGGAAGAATGGGAAATGGAGGATATATGTTGACTGTATGGAACTTAATAAGGCTACAAAGAAAGACCATTATCCTTTACCTTTCATCGATAAAGTTTGGATGGCCTTGTAGTGAAGAAATTCTTTTCATTCCTGGATGGACTTAGTGGATATAATCAGATCTAGATCAACCATGAGGATCAAGACAAAAATTTCCTTTACATGCCCACGGGGGACTTTACTTATAGATTCCTTCCATTTGGCTTATGAAATTCCCCTACCACTTTCCAAAGGTTAGTTTTGAGTATTTTTGCTAATGTTGTTCATGACACAATTGAAATATACATGGATAACTTCACCCCTTAGGGAAATGATTTCTAGGAAGCTCTTTCCAATCTATGTAAAGTTCTAAAGAAATGTATTCAAATGAATCTTTCACTGAGTCTCAAAAAATGTGAATTATTTATGAATGCAAGGATTTCCATAGGTCACTTCCTTTCTAAGAAATGGATCCAAGTTTACCCTAATAAGGTTTCCATTATCAAAATGGCCCCTATTCCTTAGAAAAGGGGATGTTAGAAATTTTCTTGGGATAGGTGGATACTACAAAAGATTCATTAAGGACTTTAACAAGTTTGATTCACCTTTTCTTGGATTTTGACCAAGGACTTAGATTTTTATTGGACAGATAAATGTCAAGATTCATTTGAAGAGCTAAAACAAATATTAACCACTACAAAAATTCTTAGAGGTCTCAATTGGGAATTTCCTTTCCACATCCACAAAAATGCATCAAACAATGTTGTATGAGTAGCATTGGGACAAGTGGAAGACACATTGCCTTATGGAATATATTTTAATATTAAGAACATATCCAAAGCTAAACTTAATTACATAGTTATTGAAAAAGAATTCTTAGTTGTTGTGCACTCAAACAAGTATAGGCATTGTATCAATAGATACCAAGTGTTTGCTCATATTGATCATGCAACCATTAAATAATTAGTAAATAAATGTGATGCTAATGCTAGGATCATTAGATCATTGTTATTATTCCAACATTTTAATCTAACTATTTTGACAAGCTAGGGAAAGAAAATGTGGTTGCAAATTTTTTTGTTTAGACTAACACTCCCTATAGGAAATGAGGAGATGATAGATGACCAACTTCCAAATGAGAACCTTTTTTCTATTTCACTAATATCTCCTTGGGTTATTGATATAGTAAATTTCTTGGTTGCTGGGAGGTTTCCTCCTAATATATCCTCCAAGGAGAAAAGAAAGATAGTTAGAAAAAAGTTTCCCTTTCACCTAGATTGGGGGAAATCTCTTCGAATTGGGACCAGATCAGATATTGAGGAGATGTGTAAGGGAGGATGAGGTCTTTGAATTCCTCTAAGCATGCCATGATGGACCTTGTGGGATAAACTTTTACTGCTAAGAGGAATTTTGTAACTCTCGGAGACAGTTCTTGGCTGTGAGGGAACCAATGCCCAAGACACCTTCAAATTGATGAAAAGTTTTTAAAATTAGTGGTCAGAAAGACAGGACACGAGGGATTGAAACCATAACTGCTAATTCTATAAATTTATCCTTCCAAAATAGAATGGCCAAAGAAACTTTGAGGGTTTCAAGGTCTTGGAATAAAGGAGCGATGTGAGGAAAAGAAACATAATAAAGTTTATACTCAGGCAATTAAGAATCTAAATACAACTACTGTAGAAAGAAGCATGGAAGAATCATCAAGTGCGGATAAATGTTTAGCATGGTGGAGCACCCTTTAAGGCCTATTTAAATAAAATTTTATGGTACTCTCTACTGAGAAAACAACATTAGTAAATATGCTGATAAAAAGAATCCAACAACTTCATTACACTCACGCTAATAGAGGAAAAGCATTCATGAAGAATGAAAACATAAAGAGAAATTAAACATGACATAAACTACCCAAAGATAGAATCAACTTGTAATGTATTATTCAGATTTCATAGATACTTTATGATTACAATACCAGCCATGAAGACTGGACTCTGAACTCCCAATGTCAAAATTTTTCGTCCTTTATTTTTCCCTTACTCTAACTGCCCGAGAAATGGTTACAAAACTAATTTGCAATTAGTTACATAAATATTTACTCCTGTTCACAAGAAAATACTCCTTATGGTACGTGAGGTTTATTTTAATTTTGAAGTATTATATGTATATTGGAAAATCTCCACCACAATTCATTTTAAAACATATGATCCTTTTTGTTTTACAAAGTTTTACCCGTCGGGCTCTGAAAATAAAGTTTTGCAAATATATATATATATATATATATATATATATATATATATATATAGATATAGATATATATATATAATTATATATATATTATTATTTATGTTTGAATGTGGGGAAATCCAGTGTCAAACATAAAGTTGTTGTTGTATGTCCTTCATTTGGGATAGCACATTAGTTCTTTTTCATTCGAAGTGGGCCACAAATTCTTGGCCACATATACGCTAACAAAACCACATTCAACTCATTGAAAACTACCAATTGCTTACAGGATCACCTGTGGTGGTTTATGAAAGTATGAGGAAGTGTTTGGTATAGGATAAAATGCATGGTGTATGGAGAATGGAGATACCCTCAAAGGTCTTCTCGGGACCTTTGGCAGACTGTAAGATTATCTGCATTTGTCACAAAGTTACATGCATGTCCATAAACAATAACTAACTATCAAAGCAAGATAGATTGATTGCCTCGAGCCTCCGTGTAGATTTGTTGAAGAGTACAATGCAACTAGGTGGAAGTCCCCTAATCCAGCTTCAGATCAAGTCTTGCACATAGAAGAGACAAGCATAATCACAACATACAACCTTGATAACTAATACATGAATACATAAAATACATCTAGTTACACATAACTAAGCTACTCATGCTAAAAGGTATTGGGCAAACAAGTAAATGAATGATAGTACCAACACCATGGAGTAGACAGTACAACTACAGTTCTATATTAATATCGGAAGAGTGATTACAATCATCTATTGCATCAGCCTTCCCTTACCCCTCCATCTTCTCTCTCTTTCCTCCCCTTCTTACTAACTTCTTATGCTTAGATTTGAGACTATGCTCAACAATCAAGTAAGTTATCCTTTCAAACGATCTAACCTCTACCACCATAGCCATAGCTTTGCTTATGTGGCAATTGAGTTAGGGTTCCCAAGTTTCTCCATGAGTCTCTTAAGGTAAAAGCAATGATGTTGCCATGCTTTTTAGCTCTGTCCCATTTGCCTCCTTCATTAGGATATAGAAATCCCACAAATAGGTCGAACTTGAGATTTTTCCTTCTTCTTTTTGCCTGGATTTAGGAGGGAATAGAGATATTTATGAGTCAATTCGCTCCTTTGACCTATAAATTCTCATTAAGATCCACTAATGATGTTCCCAAACTAAAAACTAGATTTAGTAAGGTCACTAACGCTCCCTTAAGCTTACAGAGAAGCTTTATAAAGCATGTTGTCAGTGTTTAGCTAGCATTAGTGTGGAAACAAGGCTTGTGATCTTGGTCTTTGCTTCAACTATCATGTCTTTCCCCTCTGAGCTGATGACGGGGTCATTTTGCTATATAACAGATGCCACCTAAAGTGTGAGACCAGAGGTTGTGACAATGGCCGAAATACTTTACTTAACTATAATTTTCCTTCTTTGACAAAAAGAGATAGAGGATTGGAGCTTCAGGTGGTATGGGAAACCTAATACAACACACACACACACACACACACACACACACACACACATATATATAATAACTAAAATCATGTCCTGATTCAAGCATTCCCATGCTCAGTAGCTATGTCAAAGTGATTTTCTCATAAAAGAGATATGACAATGTTGGCCACTGATAAGCACAATGCAGATCTGGTGTCATAATAGGATCATTCTGATGAGCTGTCTCCAAAAAACAATATGCGCAACTTGGGAGAGGAAGCAAGGCTGAGTGATGCAAGCCTCTACCCAAGGTCTTCATTTCTGCTTCACCGAACATCATAGATCGATACATGTGAATATATGCGTTGATGTCAAACATACACGAAATCATCTGATTACTAATCAATAATGGAGACCGTTAATAGATGTGAGGAAGGTCACCAATAATGGTGATGGTCTCCAAGATGCACAGTACAATCTAACAAGTGTGAAAGATATTTTTGTCGTTGAACACCCATAGAATCGCTTAACTAGGAGCCAATAATTAGAACCACTGATCAAACACAAGGTGACCTGCCACTAATGTCTACAAGCACCAAGGCACTGAATGTGTTTCTGGGTTGTCTTCCTAGATAAAGTGTTGAAGTCGATAGGAAGATACTTGTCAAAAGGTACACAATAATGTGTCTTACATCAATCAACACGAAACAAGACAAGAATGATTTGTTTTTTGAGGAACCTTTGAGCATTGGGTCTAAACGACAGAGGGTATGATGAAAGGATATGCTTGATGGGTTGATGGAGGAAACAAAAGGTTAACCCTTGAACAATAGAAGGCATGATAACAGTTTTAACCATGCAACACTAGACCCATGAACACCAAAGAGTGTTAGGATATAGAGATGCAAGCACATTGGGGTATTTAGGCCAAAACTCATAAGATGGTAGGATTCATATTGGGAGGATGTCACAAGAAATGTTTATCTGAGGGAGTGCCATGTTCAAGGGAACGATTGTTGCCAAACCACGCTTTATAATACTGAATGTAGCTTTATTGTCTACTTTACCCGTCTAATTAGTTTAGTGAGTCCAGATGGGTAAACTCATTGATCTTTTAATATTTTAAGAGTCTGAAAAGGATCACAAAAAGAGCGACTCTATGCCCTATTTTACTAGTTTAATGAGTCCAGATAGGAAAACTCAATGATCTTTTCGTGTTTTAAGAGTCTGAAAACAATCATAAAAAGAGCAACTCTATGTCTTTTCATATCTAGGGAGTCTGAAAAGATTGTAAGGAATGACACCAAGGTGGTCCCTTTGTCATATTTTTTAATCAAGTGCAACAAAAGGTTAATAGTATACCCAAACCGGTTACTTTTCTATGAGTTAATCTATTGAATCTGGATAAAGAGAAACCTATGTTCAAAAGATATTGACCTCATTTTGTTATGAGTGTGAGGAGACATACTAAACTCTTTTTTCGTCGTGAATTTTTAATGAGTCACACGACGATAAACTCAATACCTTCATCAAATTTTAACGAGTCAAATGAAGAAAACTCAAGGTATCTTTTTCAATTTATTGAGCAAGGAAAAAGAGGTAAAAGAACTGCTCATTCCTTCTTTGTAGATTTAACAAGCCCGAAGAAGGGGAAAAACTCAGGCATTTTTCGATTTAAGAGCGAGAAATGGTTCCAAAAAACAAGTGCTCTTGTTGCTGCCATAGATGTTTTAACAAGCCCACTGACAAAAACTCAGGATTTTTCAATTTAACAAGTGAGAAAGGTACCTAAAAGAATTCTCGAGTCATCTTTATAAATGTTTAACTAGCCTAAAGAAAAAACTTGGGATTTTTTCAGTTTTATGCGTGAGAAAAAAGAACCTAAAAAGAATGCTATAATGATCTTTTTCAGTTTAATGAGCTAGAAAAAGAGCGAAAAAGAGTTGCTCAGACCATCATGTTTAACGAGCCCAACGATGACAAGCTCGAGGATTTTTTCAATTCAAGAGCAAAGTCCCAAAAAAAAACATGCTCATATCTTCTTTGTAGTAGTTTAATGAGCCCAAAGAAGGAGACTCGAGGTTTTTCTAATTAACGAGCAAGAAAAATACCATAAAAATAATGCTCGCTCTTCTTCATGGTAATTTAACGAGCCCGAAGAAGGAAACTCGACAATTTTTCAGATTAACAAGCAAGAAAAATACCAGAAAAAGAATGCTCAATCTTTCTTGATGTCATGCTTGATAATAGAAGGGTTTATGCCATGCATTTCCTCATAAGACTAAGGAAAAACATCGCGGAAGTCCTTAAAAGGGTAGGTGAAGCTCGCAATTTCCTCAGGATTGCGATTGACTCCAATCTGTATGTTTTCCATGATGCTTGTCTTAACTGAAATATCGATGAGAAATGTCTTTGAAAGATTTCCCATGTTTCCCTTCGAGTCGAAAGTTTGGATAGTCATATATGCTGAGGAAATGATTTCAGGTGTGTCAAATGACAGTATTTGAAGAGGAATCATGTCCGAATCAGATATGGAAACATGATGGTGCAATTCCTCCCAAGGTTTCTCTTCTAAACTCATGATTTCTCTAATAGCTTCATCCGTAGGTAGGACTTGATTAAGTGGATAAAAAGAAGGAGTAATTATGGAGGGGGTAGTGGTACCATTGGTTGTAACCAAAGTGACCGAAGATTCAGATGTAGATTGAATGGCTTGGTAGGCCAATTCAACTGGTGATAATGACATTTTTTTCTCCGTAAGTGTCAATATTTGAAGGGGGCGTGAGGATCCAAGGATCGGTCAGTTTGTGAGGAATGGATGAAACCATAGAGACTGTCTGTGGAACCGTGGGCAACAGAAAAAGGAAACAAGCCATCATGGAAGAGCCCTTCAATAGACCAGTGTTGCTACTGATGTAAGAGTTAGGTACACCACCCACTAAGGGTACAAAACTGCTAGGTAATGGGGACTAATCTGGGGTGCAAAAGGACAGCTAGTCCACTATGACTATCTTTCCATCTAAGGGAAATAGGATGATACGAAAGACCTAAGACACAATAGCATTCATGGCATAAGTCCAAGTGTGGCCCAAAAGCATATTATAGTCAAGTTTATGATCCATGACTTCAATATCTGCCATTACCATTTTCCCACTCAGAGTGATGGGGTAGTCGGCAAGGTAACATTTTGGGATGAAAGTGTGGCCGTCGAATGCTTTAAGGGAATTCGACGACAGGGATAGGGTTGGAGAACCCAAAGTGAGCCAACATGAAGCCGACATGACGAAGGTAGAAGCACCTTCATCGATGATAGTTCTATTTATACCTTTACGTTTCAAAAATATTTGCACCTGAAATGCAAGCTAGTGGGAAAGGGGAGGTTTACACCTTTTCATACTGAAAATTGCAAGCATGGAATCCTATGGGTCAATACCACCAATAGCCAAAATCAAATCTTTCCTTTACGTTGGACACGTTTGTAATACTTCAAGTGCTGACATAGCCGATGGCACTTGTGCCAAATCTTCTATAATGCTATAGTTTCGGGTGGCACGTGTTTAGCCAATTTAGTGTGTCCTAAATTGCTACATTAATTATCAATCCGAGATTCGTAAGCTAATGAAGGGTGGCGCACTATATGTGCAAGACAACCTCTTCCTTACTTTTTGTTGTTTTCGATTTTTATTTTGTTTTAGGGGTTTTTATCTTCATTTATCTCCTAGTGTGAATTGAAATCCTATCTCTGAGTTTTAAGAATACTCTAGAAGGCAAGTATGGATATAGATTTTAATGGAATTATGTCCTCTATAATGACTTCCAGAACTTAACACTTCAGAGAGTCTTAGAACATACTAGTGATGAAATTAATACTCGAACAAAAATGAAAATGTGTTGCTATTCAAATCAAACAAATAATGAACTACTGATCATGAAACCATTATCTTTACTGCTTATCTAAATGAAAAAAGAAAAATGAGTTAAACTACTGCACTCAACAAATCAAACTAATCAGTTCACTTCATTCATAGTCCAATATCTCGCTAGGTAGTCTAAGCTATGGCTTTAGGAGATAACGTCAATGATATGAGTAAGTTGATATCTAATTGCAGAAAAGTAAAAATAAGATCAAATCGCATCATTCATAGTCTAATAGCTCGCCAGGTAGTCTAAGCTATGGCTTTAGGAGAGTGTCAATGATATGATCAAGTTGATATCTAATTGCAGAAAAGTAAAACTAAAATCAAATCAAATCATTCACAGTCTGATAACTCACCAGGTAGTCTAAGCTATGGTTTTAGGATATAACGTTGATGATATCAGTAAGTTGATATCTAATTGCAGAAAAGTAAAACTAAAATCAAATCACATAATTCATAGTCTGATAGCTCGCCGGGTAGTCTAAGCTATGGCTTTAGGAGATAACATCAATGATATGAGCAATCTGATATTTAAACTAACTAACAAAGCAAGTAAATAAAATTGAAATCAAAGCATAACTGGAATTAAAAAGAAAACTAAAAAAATAAAAGTCACCAGAGAGGCTAATCGCATGTCACTAGTTACTGTAAAAATTGTACGAAAATGCCTAGGCCTACTCTATCCTGAAACACACACACACACTGATCAGTGTTATCAACAATATACAGAGCTGAAAAATCATGTGTAGAAATGAAATGTTAATACCATAACAAATGAAATATACACAGCTGGATAACTATGGAATATGTGTAATGGAAATAAGGAAACAATGCATAAAGCTTTACAACAATAAGGAAAACGAAACCTCAGCGTGCAGGGGCCCTCTGCACGGCCTCGGTCAACAGGCTATCATTCTAGAATTATGCTCATGCAATCATATAGAAACAGAGTCTTCTTTATATTTCAAAACAGAGGAAGAATCCTCTCATTACCACAGTGGGACTAGTGTCACGACACATTAAACTTAATAGCAAAATTACATCAATAAAGACTAACTCTATGCGTTTGGAAATGCATTACTTATAACAAAAATTCATAACTATTTTCCTATGAAAGATCTTCAACTAAAGACACGTAAAGGGATAGAGTCCATAAGCTTAGCATACTGGTTGCCAATATTATTCAATCTATCAAGAGTGGTTGTTGGATTCACATTGTGGGCAGCCTATAGGTGTCAACATGACCCCAGGGATCTAGAAACGGCCACAAATCCTTCACGTGTTTAAAAACAGAGTTTGGTTGCCATAGGACTCCTTCTTTGGACCACCATTTGACCATCATTGACCACAGCTTTCCTTAATGAATCCGGTTGAACCAATAGGACCTGATCCATGTCCAAGTCATTTCTAACTTTCCCACATGCCTTGTTTTACCTGATGACACTTGCAACCTAGAGTTTAACAAAAACAGTTGCGGAAAGTTGAACCAACTACGGAAAGTGGCCGCATTCCACAGCTCATGAGCAAAATCTAATTTAGAAAGCAAACACAAAAACATAGTTAGAAAACCATTTCAATGCTCTTTTAGAATCAATATGCAATGATTTTTTATAACTTATGAGGTCCAGGTGAGGGGAAAAAGTCTAGGAAAGTGTGTAGGAGATATGTAGTTTCAGGGCTCAACATACCCCCATTGTGAAGGTGTTGCATGTCCCCATGCAACCAAAACTTTGACCATCCTCCCTTCAGTTCATGTGTTCTGAGACCTCTGCTAGCACATCTAGTCTTATTCTCTTCTTTCTTGGTACCACTATCATCCTAGGATTTCTCATTAAGCACTTGAATTTGAGGTTGATAAGAGCTCTACTCAACCTCTTGCTCTTTTTCTTCAACTTCCTATTCTTCTTCTGCCACAACCCAAAATGCAACATGGTATTGTCGTGAATGATCTTATCCAATCTGCTTTGTTCCTTTAATGTTTAATTTTCTCTTTTGATGTGTCTATTTAAGACCTCCAGTTCAAAAATTTCTTGTTTCAGTGATTGGATTAGAGCTTCCTGTGCTGCATTAGGCTAGGTAGATGAAGTGCCTAGATTTGTGGCAATCTTCTCGAACAACTCAATATAATCATACATTTCTTGCTAGTTTGGGTCTATCTCAGGTGTATTCTTTCTTGGGCTAACCCCAAAATCCAGTTGAGAAGGATTGATCTCAAAATCTGGCCGAGAGGGACTCATGTCAAAATCTGGCTGAGAAATAGGAGTATGGTGTTGGCTACAACCAAGAGGGATTGTTGAAGGTTGTTATGGTGTTCCCCCTCCTAAGTCACTGAAGTGGGGCCCTTTAGTTTGTACTGTCCTCAATTTCCCTTTAAGTCTGGAACTTCTCCTTAAATTTTGTGAGCTAGTATCCTCTTTCTCCACACTCTGCTTTTCTTTCCCTTTCTTTTGTGCTGCAACTAATTGTTCTTGACGATAAACTAGTCTTTCAGACAGTATTTGATGGTCCTCTTCTAAGGAAGGTTTTGGGGTTTGATAGATAGCCTCAATGTTTCCTTTCCCCTTTAATTTTCTCTGCTTCCTATCCTCAGTTCTTTCCTTCTTACTTTCAGCCAGCTTCTCTTCTTGATTAATTTCTTTGGCTATGTTAGTAGGAGTGTCTTGAATTCTCATACTTGTTTTCTTTCTCCTACTCTTCCTTGCTGAGCTGCTCTCTAATGTTTCAGGTGGATACTAAAAGAAGTTTCTAACCAAAAACTGTTCCCAGGTGTCCCTCTTTTCTTTCAACTTTTTTTCGATCAAAATTTTCACAAGGCCGTGATGGTATAGGTGGGGTTCTATGTCATCCAGATTCTTTTGGATAGTTGTGGACATCTTTTTCAAGCTATTCAATAAAAATTAAAGAAAATTGAGAGTTTGATTTTCTAGAAAATTCATCAGCAACCGAGTGTGGTACATATACATGGACCCAAAGCGTCCTTCACATGTAATAAATTTCTGGATTATCAACAATAGACTGACCCACTTTTCTTCTAAAGCACAGACAGGGATTCCACATTTGAAAATGGTGATATCCATTCTTGGATTGCGTAGGATAACCCTCTAGGCCCTCTCTTCAAAGCTTTTATTTTTGAACCACCGTTCTCCCTCCTATGGGAGTTTCGTTGTGGCTGCTATAGATGCCTCGGTGACTGCAAACTTAAGGTCTCCAACTTCAACTTCCACACCATTAAAGGACCTCGCAAAAGTCTTCATAATTTCTTTATTATAGCCTTTGAAATTTTGAATGAACTGTAGCCACCGTGCCTTCCTTAGTATGCTTTTCAATTGCAGATACCCCTCCATGAATTTGGGCCCTTCCAGTTCTTCTCTCAACAAAAGACCCATTCCTTCCTCCTACATTAAAATACATCTACGTGAGTAATGGATTAACGGAGGTGAGAAGGTTGGGTTAGCGGGGAATGGACAAGGTTTATGGAGAAAAGCTAGTGAGTGTAAATGGAAAAACAGAGAACAGGTAGTGGGAACGCATTCACGGAGTGGAGTAGAGGCTTATGTGAATAGGGTAGAAATGACAAATGGAATAGTATGGAAATAGAATGAACTCGGCTTTTGAGACAAAAGGCTACGGAATAGGCATGAGTATGTTTTCAAAGTGGCTGCGGATTTGTGTGGTGGGGAAGAGCTGTGATCAAATCTATTACGTCCACATAATTACTCCGTTTAATAGGTGGAGTGTCAAAGTATAGCCAAACATGAGTTAAATCCGCAGGCTGATCATGAGGCCGTTTAAAAATTAATGCAAGGATTGTGGAGGAATCAATGCCATGGAACGGTTATGGAAGCCATCAATGCCAATCATTACATATAATGGAGGCATGGTTTCATAACTATATATAATGTGTTTTAAATCGCTATTTGAAATGAATCTTACTCATACCTTGAAATTTTTGCTACTTCCATCCATTATCCTTTGATTAGCTGCTCCCCGTTGATGCTTTTAGGTGCTTCATATCTTCAACATATTTCCTTGGTCATACCTGCATTTGGTTTTTTTTTTTGGCTAACATCTGATTGTCATTGTTGAATAATAGAGTGCTAGTTGCAAAATCAACAACTAGCTGCGGAATAAGTTTGCATCTGCGAAAACAGGATTCAGCTGTGGAAACTGATACAGTGAACATATGATTGAATGGATATGGATGAATGATGACTGAGTGAATGAAAACTAGTCATGAAAAGACTTTTATTGGCAGAATGAAATGAAATGAAGTGAAATGGAGTGAAGTGGAGTGAGATGAAGTGAAGTGACATGAAACTGTGAAGTGAGAGAGAGGCCTTTTTTTTTTTGGAAAATATAGGGCGTCATAAGGTTCTGATTTTCGCCTTGTATTTTCTGTATAAGAATGCCAATCAGTGATTTCTTTTTAGGCTTATACATTTTTTTTTTTTTACAAACAAAGAAAGAACAAAGACTAGGCTGGTGGAGAAGAAGGATTCTTCTTCACCAACCTTATTGTAGAATTATCCTAAACGATTTTGACAAATTCCTCCTCTAAGAGGGGTTTATGATAGATCTTTAATCGGTGACCATTCACAATAAGAGGAGTTTGATATTCATCAATGGTTTTGATTCTTATCGCTCCATTGCTAAATACTTTGTCGATCTCATATGGTCCAAGCCAATGAGTTTGAAATTTACCTTTGAAATCCTTGAACTCGGAATCAAATAGCAATACCAAATCTCCTTCTTGAAAAATTTTCTCTTTGATGTATTTGTCATGCCACTTAGCTCTTTGATATTGAACTAGATAAGTTCTCAGGATTGCCTCTTGTCTGATCTCATCTAATTCATTCAACTGCTCCATTCTACACTTTTGGGCTTCTGATAGATCCATTCCCAACTGAACTTCCATCTGGAAAGTTTTAACTTGGAACTCAATGGGGAGTAGGACTTCTTTCCCATAAACAAGTTCATAGGGAGAATATCCTATTGTATTCCTCCATGTAGTTCTGTAGGCCCATAAGGTTTCAAGAAGCCTTTGTTCCCAATCTCTTCTGTGCAGATGAACAGTCTTGGTAATGATGCCTTCAAGAACTTTGTTTGTAGACTCTACTTGACCATTTGCTTACAGATGGTAAGGAGTAGATTTTTTGTGCTTGACTTTGTATTCTTCCATTAGCTTCTCTACCAGGTTGGATGTGAATTGGCCTCCCTGATCTGTCACAATTTCTCTTGGAACACCAAAGCGAGTAAAAATATCCTCATAAAGAAAACTAATAATTGAATGCTCAGTAGAAAAAAATAATGCTTTGGCTTCTACCCATTTAGTGACATAATCAGTACATACCAATTTATACTTTTTTTGTTTAGATGGTGGGTTAATAGTTCCAATGAAATATAAAGCCCTTTTTTCAAAGGGTTCGATGAGTACTTGTGGCTGCAATGGCATTTCATTTGAAAGGGTAAGTTTCCCTACTCTTTGGCAGCTATCACACCTTTTGACATATCGTTTTGCATCTTTGAAGAGGGATGGCCAATAATATCCTAAAGAGAGGATTTTATAGGCTTTCCTTTTGTCAACAAAGTGTCCACTGCATGGTTCATCATGACATGCTTTGAGGATATCAGGCATTTCATCTTCCCTAACAGATCTTCTAATCACAAGATTTGGCCTTGTTTTAAACAATTCATTAGAAATCCATGAATATTTTGAACTCTCCTGAATAATCTTTCTTCTTTCACTAGGAAATAAATGTGGAGGTAGTTTGCCTGTAACCAAATAGTTAGTTATATCTGCATACCAAGGAG
This sequence comes from Pinus taeda, assembly GCA_000404065.3. Lineage (NCBI taxonomy): Eukaryota > Viridiplantae > Streptophyta > Pinopsida > Pinales > Pinaceae > Pinus > Pinus taeda. The sequence continues at coordinate 2,530 of APFE031048550.1, read as the reverse complement.
TCTTAGTAGTTACTGCAAATAAATATTCATTAGGAAACTTGTCCTCTAGAAGAGAATCCTCTTAGTATTTTGAATCCTAGACAAGAAATCAGCTACTGTATTTTGTTTCCTTGGTCTATCCAACACAGTAATATTGAATTCCTGTAAAAGTAGGAGCCACCTTGTAACTCTGCCATTAGTAATAGGTTTGTTCATTAGATATCTAATTACAAAATGATCAGTATGAATAAAAGTTTCATAGCCTTTTATAATGAACTTATTGATTGCATGAACAACAGCTAAGAACTCTTTTTCAGTCATAGTATAGTTCAACTTAGTGGGAGTTAAATTTTTACTAGTATAGTAAATGGCATAAGGAACTAAATCTTTTTGACCCAACACAGCTCCTAGAGCTATATCTGAAGCATTTGTAGAAATATGGAAAGGAAGTTTCCAATTTGGTCCTCTCAAGATAAGTGCTTCAGATATTCTTGTTTTCAAAGTTTCAAATGTTGACTGGCAATTAGGGCCCCAATTGAATTCACTGTCTTTTGTAAGCAGTTTGAAGAGTGGAGATGCTATTTTAGTGAAGTTTTCTATAAATCTTCTATAATATCCAGTAAATCCCACAAAACTTCTAACATCCTTTTGACAATTTGGAATAGGCAACTTGGAGATGACTTCAACTTTTGATCTATCAACTTTAATCCCATCCCCTAAATATCATGTCCTAAAACAATACCTTCAGTAAACATCACAAAGCATTTTTCATGGCTTAATGAAAGGTTTGTTTCTTTACATCTTATAAGGACTTTTTCCAAATTTTCTAATGCCTCTTCAAACGAATCACCATAAACTGTAAAATCATCCATATAAACCTCTACAGAATCATGGATTAGATCAAAAAAAATTCCTAACACTACTCTTTGGAATGTTGCGGGTGCATTACATAATCCAAAAGGAAGCACTCGATAAGCAAAAGTTCCCCATGGATAGGTAAATGTGGTCTTATCCTGATCTTCAGGTGCTACCTGAATTTGATTGTAACCACTAAAACCATCCAAAAATGAAAAGTACTTTTTGCCTGCTAATGTATCTAATACTTGATCAATAAAGGGAAAAGGAAAGTGATCCTTCAAAGTTGCTTTATTCAATTCCCTGTAATCAATGCATACCCTCCATTTACCATTCTTTTAGGTACTATAACCAAAGGAGAAACCCATCAGCTATCTGAAATTGGATAAATGAAGTTTACATTGAGTAGTTTTTGGAGCTCTTCTTTCACTATCTCCCTAAGATTTGGATTCATCCTTCTCTGAGGTTGTCTGATTGGTCTACTGTTTTCCTCAATATATATATGATGGATGCAAGTCTTAGGGTCAATACCTTTCAAATCAGTATACTCCCATGCAAATGCAGTAGAATGTTTTTGCAAGATTTTGGTTAGTTCTTCCTGTTGTGACTTTTCCAAATTTTTGTTGATATTCAATGTTTTACCTAGAAAAATCTCAATGGTAGAACTACCAAACTCTTCCATAGAGTAAAGAGACATTTTTCTTGATGATAAATACTCAATGTTAGAATCTAACTGAAATTGTGTGTGGTCATATTCTGAAGATGTTTCAAAATTTTCTAATGTGTTCAGAATTTGACTATCCTCACTAATTTCAAAAATGGTAAAGATAGGTTGTATACTATCCTCGTCATTGACCCATTCATTGTCTCGTACTTCTTTAATTGCTTTTGCTGGAGGATACAAATTGAATTTCTTTATCGAACTACCATTAGAAATGTACATATCCCCAGATCTACGACTAATGAAAGCATCAGTTGTGTCTAGCCAAGGTCTTCCTAAGATGAGTGGGTGCCCTCCTAAATTATTCTTGGGAGTCAAAATCATGAAATCTACTAGATATTCCCAAGAATCTAAGGAGATTGAAATATCTTCTAGTACACCATCTAGTTTGATTATTGATCTATCTGCAAGTTGTAGTAACGTAGGTGTAAAAAGAAGATTAGGAAGTTTAAGCTGTTCTGTAGTCTGTCTACTCATAATGTTGATAGCAACCCCTAAGTCAATCAAAGTGTTTGAAATTTCTATCCCATTGATATGTGTCTTGACAATTGGACTACCTGGATCTACATACTTCTACATGATAATTTTTCCCATCATGATATCTGCAATTTTTCCTACCAGGTGGATTCTTCTTGTATCTATAGGTTCCCTTCCTAGTATTTTAAGACTCAACTCCTTTATTGTTTTTGCTAGAATAGGAATCTCTCTAATGGCTTGTAGCAAGGGAATCTTGATACAGACATTCTTTAATTCATCTAGAAAATCATAGTCTGTTATGAAACCAGCTCAAGAAAAGATAGAAAAGATAGATCAATGCCTTAGAATTCAGCCTCTTCGAGGGGGCAACCTCCTTTACATTACATAAATGAACAATTCTTGGATGATTCAAATGACAAAACCTCCTTTCTATATATAGGAGTCTAAGGAGTCATAATATAAACCAGCCGACCTAACAATAATAATAAAAAGCCACAA
>APFE031048547.1:70611-96832 GCA_000404065.3 Pinus taeda | reverse complement strand
ACAAAAATATTATTATTTCATTATTAATAGTTTATTTAGTTTATACTATTTTGAATTTTGAATTTTATTAATCAATGAAAATTAATATTCTATTATTATGTTGCATCCATTAAAAGGTGCATCCATTTATAAATACTCCATTTTGAATTTCAGTATATGTTTGTATAGCCTACAAGTCAATGACTTTGAAACCACAGGGGAGGTAAGTGCGTAGTAACCTAGAAACATTTTCAGCTTCACATATTTCTATAAATGATAGTTCATGTTAATCTTTGAATCAAATGTTATAAACACTAAAATATAATGATGATCATGATTAATGTCCCTTAAGACCTATATAATCTCCTAGACTTTAAGAAAGTAAAATACTAATCGAAACTCTTTAACATTCTATTGTTATGCTCAAAAATAGGTGAGAGGAGTGTTCCAAGATCACCATAGTTTTGTTGACTTAAAAGGTCAAAGATGGTTAGTTGTGGAACAAATATTTTGAAATTATATCAAATGTGAGTATAAGATGGTCAATCTAAGATAAAGTTTTTTTCATCTTTAACCCTCTTAGTATTGCAAAAGTGACAGAGTCTTTCATCCCATAGTGTTTTGAGAATTGATCAACACCTTGTTTCGCTATGAAGCTTGTGAGAATTAGTTCTTATCTTAGAAATGTTCATTTTCTTCTTAATAATAGTCAAGAAAGATATATATTTTTTATTTTCAAGATCGGAATTAGTTGCTTATAATATCTACATTTATTTTTTCCCTCTAACTCTTTATTGCAACACAATTCCTCCTTAAATTTTGAAGTAATAATTTTTTTAATATTACCCTTATTCTACATAATGATCTCCCCCTTTACCCCCTATGGTCTAACCAAGACCAAACATCTTTATGCCATCCCCACTTTGAGCCAAAGGTGGGGTGTTTTGGCTAGAGTTAGAAGCAATTTTAGGAAACCTCTTGGTTTTCATGTTCTATAACTTCTTCTTATACATAAGATACCTAGTCATAGTCATGCTTTCAATGTGGGAAATTATTGCTTCAATAAGGAGGATATGGTAGGGATTATTTCCTTTAATATTGAGATTATAGGTTATAAATTTCTTTTAGATATGTTCAATCTTCCTCCATGTCTCTCTAATAATATTGAAACCTCTAACCTCACATCCATATAAAATAACAAGATTGATGAGAGTTTCAAAGAGGAGTGTTTTTTAATCTCATATCCAAAGATTTACTTCATTAGATTACTTTCAAGTCCATAGTAATTTTTCCATCGTCCATTTATCATCCTTTTCATAATAATATAATTCAAATTGAGTTTGTGATGGATGTTGATTCCAAAATATTTGTATGAAGGAACTTCAAGTAGTTGTTGTCATATATGAAAGTATCATATGTGATCGTTTTGGATTAATTATCATGACTTCAGTTTTGTCAATATTAACAATCATGCCCATCTTGAAGCAGAAATACTAGAGGATTATTAGTTGCTTACCAAGATTGTAATGGCTCATTACAATGTAAACTATGAAATGGAAACTGTAAACATAAAATGATAACTCTAGCCCAAAAACCCCAAAAAATCATGAAAAGTTTTGTTTTTTTTGTTTTGTTGTTTTTTTTGTATGTAAATTTTCAACATTTTTAAAAAAATGACAATAAAAGCGAATAAAAACAAATTTTTCGTGTGCAAAAGACACCTTGAAAACAAAAATTGTTGATGTTGTAATAACGTTTTTTTTTCAAGTAATTTTTCAACATTTTTTAGCAATAGCGTTAGGGATAAAATATCATGACTTTGAAAAACCTTAAAATTCCAATGGTTTTTAGGCATGACATTGAAGACAAAATATCATGCCTCTAAAAAGCATTAAAATTCCAACAATTTTCAGCGATGGTGTTAAATATAAAATATCACGACTCAGAAAAATATCTTAGGGAAGCCTTGAATGCAAAGGCTCATTTTTTCCTCAATGTTTTAATTTTTTTAATTTTTTTGTCGGGAATTAAACAACTTGAAAAATGGTTAAATAATCGAAATTTAAAAAAAACATTATGCATACTTAGGACATAAGTAAATTTAAAGTGTCAAAAATATGCCTTAAAAAAATTGTTGATGTTTTTCAAAATCCACATGAAAAATTACCAAAATTTTAAAAAGCTTATTCACACTTAATACATTAAAAGATTTGAAGTGTCAAAAATAAGGTCTCTAAAAAAGGGGTTGATTTATCATCAACACTTTTCAAAATCAATATGAAAATCATTAACATTTTAAAAACAAAAATTTTCATACTTGATACATAAGAAAATTTAAAGTGTCAAAAATATGCTAAAAAAATGGTATACTCTAAATCAACACTATTCAAAATCGGATGATTTTTTGCTACCTAAAAAAAACGCATAATCAGTAAAGCTCCCATTTCAAAGTTTACATTGTTTCATCACCAAAAGAACAATATCATCATCATAAAGAGAAGAGTTATGACTATACCAGTGGGAATAGAGACACCAAAACCTACATCTTCTAAACACTCTTCTAGCATATCAACACCAAAAAGAGTAGGGGATAAGGGACACTCTTGTTTGACTCTAATATTGCATTTAATTTCTTTCTGCCAATTCTCAGTGGTCTTGAGCTTGGAAATAGCATTCTCATACAACCTTGTCACCACAAACCTCAACTCGAGAAGAACCATTATCTCTTCTAGCTTCTTGCATATAATTGTATTAGGAATAATGTCAAAAAAATTTCTAAAGTTTACAAAACAACGTAAGAGATCATTTTTAGTATTGTGACATTTCTCTACAATGATCCTAGGAGTAACAAGATGGTCCATAGTTGAATGATATCTCCTAAGCACAAATTGGCCGTTAGCTTTTGTACCATGGCTTTCAAACCATAGGCTAATCTTCTTTTCAAAAATAATTCCATACATCTCAACTAAAATGTGACAAATTATAATGATCATTTAACTATAAGGAATGTTTTTATCCCCACGTTTAAAGATAGGCATAATGAGGCTCCACATTCAAGGCTTAGGGAAGCCTTTGTTCAGTGCCAAATTAAATATCTTGTGTATGTGAGGGATGGGGATATGCCCTCCCATTTTAAACATTTCATCTTGGTAGCCTTTAATATCCTTAACTTTCCTATTAGCGAGCCACTTAACCCAAAACTCAATGTCTTCCAAAAATAAGTTATCATCCTCTATAGGGGCATTCAAAATGGTGTCCATGACATTAGGGGGTTCATAAAGTTTTTTAAGCTAGGATTTCTAGTTCTTCAAGGGAATCAAATTGTTCGCTTTAGTTTTAGAATTATAATTTTCCTCCAAAACTTTCTAGTATCAGATTTAGAGAGGTGTAATAAATGTTTTTAAATTTATTTACATAGTATATTTTATCCCTTTTAATAAGATATTTATACATATTTATCATATCAAGTCTTAAAGTTTTGTTAGAAGCATCTCTAATCACTTTTCTAGCAATGTTAAAATCATTATCATACCAAGGGTTTGTAGTTCTATTTATATGACACCTTAGTAGAGAACTTGCTAATGGAAGCAAAGAGGGTTGTATTAGAATTATCATAGAGGTTTTTGATATTATCCTTATAATTTAAGAGGTGTAAATCCTTTAAGAATGGATCCATTTTAATTTTTTCAAAAAGTAGGTGCCTTTGACTCTCTCAATTTTCCTGCATGTGACAATTGTGCATGTAAAAGTTTAGAGTTAAGTTTAAAGTTCTATGAATTGAGTTAGGTTCATGGTCATTTAAGAGGTCAAAATTTACAATTTGGTTCGAAATAAGGGTATTGGGTATCACATAATCCATGACATTACTACCAAGCCAATGAATACAAGTCATCTAGTTTAAGTTTGAACACTTAATAATGCCATTGCAAATTATAAGGTCTTGAGAACTATAGAGCTTGACTAACTCAGTACCAATAAAATTCTTGATTAGTTCTTTAGAGATTCTTTTGTATTCACAAGCTAAATCAAGGTCCTCATATAACCAACTAGGATCGAGGTTGGAATCACTACTTAAAAGAATAGGTTGATTAGTTTTTGTTCTAACTTTAAAGTCTCATAACAAGAGAATATTACCTTCATTCCTTAGACTATGAATATCCTTTTCTAAGATATTATTAGGACAATTCTTATCTAGATTATTTCTGTTATAAAATGCAGAGTTGATAGGTGTGAAATAACAAAATACGAAATAAATTCTCTTAGGGTTAATGTTTTAGGTTTCAATCTAAATTTATTGATTGAGAAGAACTATCTTTTGAAGCTGACTGTGTGTGTGTGTGTGTGCGCGCACGCGCGCGTGTGTGCATGTGTGTGTTATTTCTCCAATTCCTTTACAAGAGGATCTCTTGTTCCATGCTAACCACAAATGAATCCATTGAAGGACCTTAGACTCACAATGGATCAAAATTGACATAGTACCTTTATGTTATGGAAAACAATGATAGTTCCCAAAAAGGATATGGAGTGTTCCAAATTAATATTTATTACTCTCGTTTTGGTCTCTATCCCTAATAATATCTTTCTTATTTATAATCTTTTCCCATTTTCCTTACTATCTGGCTTCCCTTACCTTTTAAACCTCCTTCCTTAATTCAAATTAGCTTTTTGGATTGAGGCCTTCATTTGTAAATATCCCTGCCCTTTTTAATCTTGGAGACTTACTAAGTAAGCAAAATTTATGGTCACTGCAACTTAGGTTAACATATATTAGTCTATCTTTATGCTTAAGTATCTTTCCCAACCTTCTTACTTCTATGAAAAAGGTTGTTTCAATTTATGAATTATTTTTTAGTTCTTTTACTATTGCTACTGTGTCATTGTCTTTATGCTCTTTTATACCATAAATTATAAGATTCAATGTTATTTTATTGTGCTCATGATCCAACTCAATCATTTTTTTCATTTCTTGTTTGATGGGTTTGATGTCTAACTTATTTTCCATACTACTTAGTGTCAAATTGTTATCTAGTTTTTCTTTTAACTATTTAGTCTCGTATCTCAAGGTGTAATTTTCTTTAACCATTGATTTTTTTTTATTTGCCATTTATTATAGCCTATCTTCCACTTTTTGCTTCAAATCCAAATGTTTTATTCTCTAACAATCTGAATTATTTTTCAAACATTGTAGCTAATTTTCTATTTTATGTTCCACTTCTGTTTCTTCTCTCCTTTTTTATAATGAATCAATATGGTCAAAAAGACTCTCAGATGACTTTTCTTGCCCTCTACTTGCTAAGTTGAGGTTTTGAAAAATATGGTAAAGTGATCATAAATTAAAAACAAACAAACAAAAAGGTAAGAGGAAAGAAAATAAATAAAAGGAACTTATGTGCTTGGGCTATGAGAAGTGGAGTATATTGCTACAAAGTTCTGGTAAGTATATTGTTGTGAAGTAATTTCCGATGTAATGTTGTGAATTGTAAAGTATCTACCTAACTAGGTAAATGTTCATGGCACCTCAAGTATTCATTGTATATATAATAATAATAAAAAAAAACAATGCACACAGTTCACTTCAAAAAAATGATCAACAAAGTATACCTATCATGGAAAAAATCTCCCATAAAACATAAATGTGTAGTTATAATTATCATTCATAATGAGATGATTTGTTGTTATGTATTTATTTTATATTTATTGATAATAAATATTTTCTTTATTTTAAATTTAAAATATAAAAAATATATTGAATACAATATTTTATTTTATTTAAAGAAAAAGGTCATATATATTCATAAGGAATATATACTATTTAGAGAGTCCTTCAACCTATAAAAAAATGAAAGATTATATTATATCGTCTTTTTGTAAGTTAATATTTCATTACCTAAAATTTTTGAATTATATCATTCCAAACATCTCAGACTAACATATTCCATATAATCATTAGTCTCAATTTTCCATGAGGGAAACCAAATATGCTGACCAACGAAGTAATAGCATGATTCAAAATATAGAGTCTAAAATAAGTAATCAATAAGAGCTCATAGATAATGAGCACCACGAACAAGAAAAAAAAAAAAAAAACAAAACAAAAAAAACAAAGAAAAAAAAGTCATGACAAGTGATCAATAATCCGATAAAGTCATTGAAGAATGAGCCTATGCACTGATACTGACAGGGGAATAAGGCTTGAGTTCATATTGAATATGGCCTTCCACATGAGCTAGTCAATCATCCAATCTAGTCAAACAAGAGCATCAATGATGGTGCACCCTCTTTATCTCATTCAAGGAAGAAATAATGCCATTTTGATCTTTGTGTTTCTTTTTCAAGACTCTGCCCAAAAGATTTTTCAGTATCCAATAGAGGGTGATAGAATTCCAATATTGGTGGTTATTAATAATGTGCGTTTCGAGCTGGAAAATTTCTTCACATATATTCAGAGTGATAGAGTGGAAAATGACAGTTGCTTCCTCGGCCTAGGCCTCAGCATGCAATTGGCCTTGCTAGCCTCTACCCAAATCCCCTTGAAACTATGCATGTGTTTTTGAGGCATTTTGTCCCAAGAGAAAAGGAATCAAGCTAGACAATTGACCCACACCAAACCCAAGTGAAGTAGGAGTTCAAATAGACCTAACCTAAGACAAGTCATACACAATGGTTTAGGTTCTATAATCAATGTTATGAAAAAAGGACATAAGGTTAAAATTAAAAATCCAACATTCACTAAGGTAAACCACTACTATACTTCATCTCACTCATTTTTTACTCCTTCAACCAAAAACAAAAATTGAATAGTTATTTACTCATTTTGGGGAGGCCTTGCCTAGAAATAATGGATGGTAACATCAATTGTTGAGTAGGAAACATGACCATCACAAACAATCAATATAAAAAAAAAAAATGTCCTTTATCCTCCTATTTAGTCATTATTTGAGTTAAAATTCCCAACATGGGTGGAAGAAGAATAAGAAGATTACATCCATACTTCCACCTACCCCATTTGTACAATTGACAAGGATTTTGGTAGCAAGAAAGCTGATGAGGATACTTTTAATTTCAATTTTCTACAAAATAAATACCTTGTGTTATACAAATTAGTGGCTTACATGGTGGATAATTGTCTATATTTTTTTTATAACCAAGAGAGAGATGTGTGGGTCAAATTTTTCATAACAAGATCCGATAATCCTATTACTAAAACCATAGAGATATTCCCCTTTAAAACTTAGAAAATCAACAAAAAATTATTGTTGATCAAGATTAAAAAATTACTAGTTGTTTTGAAAAATCATGTTACAAAAGTTTCACGAGACTATAAGGAGATGAATGGAATCCATCCCTCCATATGTACCCAACACATTTATATAAAGAAGATTACAAACCTGTTAGAAAACCTTGAAGGATGATGGATCCTATAATTAAAGACATTGTAAAAGAGGAAATACAAAAACCATTAGATGTTTGGTTCATCTACCCAATCTATGATAATGAGTGGGTCTCAACCTTAGTCATTTTCCCTATGAATAATGGTTACTAGAGAGTATTTGTAGACTATAGGGATATTAACAAAGCCACTAGGAAATATCATTTTCCTTTTCCATTTATTGACCAAATCCTACATGTCTTAGTAGGAAAGGAATAATTCTTTTTCTTGGATGGATTTAGTGGATACAGTAAAATGAAATATATCCAAAAGACTATGACAAAACCACCTTTACCTACCCCTATGGTACATTTTCCTACAATCATTCTTCCTTTTTTTCCTGTGCAGTGGCCTATCACCCTCCAAAGATTTATAGTGTGTATCTTTTCAATGTCATCCTTCACATTGTATAAATATATATGGGTGATTTAACACCTTATGGTAACTCCTTCTAGTAGGCCTTAGTCAATCTTAATAAGGTTCTTCAAAGGTGTGAAGAGATGAATCTCTCCCTTAGTGATGAAAATTGATACTTTCTTATGAATGAAGGGGTTGTCATGGGGCATCAATTATCTTCTAAGGGAATCATGGTAGGCACAAACAAGGCGAATATCATAAAATATCTCCCCATTCATAAAAAGTAAGAATATCTTAGAATCTTCCTAAGCAATCGTGCAGGTTACTTGTGTCATTGCTACAACACCCTCCTAAATTTTTTCTATATTCTAATTTTGGAGCCTACTTTCCATCATGTGAAGTGTTACTTTTGGTCATCAAGTGTCGTTTTATGTTTCCACACACATTTCAAGTGTAAATAGACCTTACTAAGTGTCATCAAATCACTAAGACTAATTATAGCACACTTTTGAGTCGTAAGCACCTTCTAGTCACAAAACGACACTTATGTGTCACAATTGCACATGCTTTATTTTTGTACTTGGAGATTCTTTGTGAATTGGAATTTTGATTTATATTTATTAGTCTCAGGTCCTGTTAGAGTTTTATTGATGCATTGAGATGTGTAAATCTTGATCATATCTCTAACTCATTGTGTTTTTCCATGTTTAACACCTTCCATACTTAGCCATTCTGACCTTGAAACCTCTCTCCTAGGCTAGGAGGAATGCATTTCACACTTCTTGAGCCTAGTACTTAACCCCCTTGTTAGCTCAAAATGCACCCTATGCCACCCTAAGCCTTCCATCTCTCTCCAGTGTACTGTGCAATCCTAGTCAAAAGGACCCTTCTCCATGTTGCTTACTCTTCCTCCCTATGCCAACCCTACCTCTTGTTTCCAAGTGTTTCACACTACACACTTCCAGTGGGTAGTGATGCCCCTCGTTGTGCCTTGGAACGGCACCTTTCACCCTCCTTATGGCACTGACCTTCCTCCCTAGTGCATGGTGCAGTCCTAGTGAACATTCCTTGCCGCCTTTCCTCTTGGAACTACACCATGCGTTCGCATTACCTTCTCTTCTAGAGTTGTGCATGACATAGTATCAGTGAGTATTCCTTGCCTCCCTATCTCTTACAAGTTCACTTAGAACCTAGAAGGCCCATCTCTCTCCCTTGTGCATTGTTGATCCACAATTGGTATGTTGCATGAATCATGGTAGAGTAGGAGATTTCTTAGCTAATGTTTGCTTGCCATGAGTGATCCATACTTGCAAGTGTTCTCAGTAAGAATGATAAAATATGTTTGAGGAGATATAATAAGAGAAAATGTCTAAAGAGGAATTTTGAAGACAAAGGCACCATGTTGCAATATTTGAAGGATTGTTGGATTGTGATGATCAAAGTGACCCATGAAGACTCCATAATCTCTCTAGACCCTTTGGAGGGTATAAATCAACTACAATGAAAGATATATTACAAGTATTGAACACATAGTGGTAGTGTCATCAATTCTTAAAGAAATTCATGTCACAAGTCACTGGGTTCTAAGTCATCAATGGAAATGACTTGTCTTGTTGTCGTCATATGATGATATGGAAAATGATGATGTAATTTTGGAAAATATTGTAAATTTAAATATGTGGAAGTCCAAGAGTCACATATGGATAAAAGAGTCACTAGGAAAGGTCCAAAAGTATTGTAGAAGTTCAAAGGTCATATTAGAAGTTTAAGAGTCATGAGGGTAGTTCAGGAGTTATGGGGATATGAAAGGTAATCCCTCTTGTTATAAAATAAGCCTCATTACTCAAGAAATATAATTTTCACCTTGGCTTATCAAACTAGGAATTAGAGAGAATATTGTTCTTTTGGGGAGAAAGTAGTAGCTTAATGCTCCACTATTGAAGTTGGTGGTGTCTCACTATAACTATGTATCTTGAAACTTTCGCTTAATAATAGAAGCTCATTGATCCAAAACACTTTCATGCATAATATATCATGAATGTTGTAAGACTACTCTTTAAATGTTTTCGTTATTTTTTTATGCTCTCATTTACTAAAGAAATTGAACAACTTCACTGGATTTGGTGCTCATCTTGTTGAATGTATTTTGTATTTGATTTAATGATTGTTATGTCTATGTGAACTATTTCGTTAGATAGTTAATTATTCTTTCATATGTATATGTGTCTTTATTAGAATAGTACTATTGCTTTTCTTCAAATACTCTCTTTCACTCCCCTTCTAATGAAAGAACCTTGATACATATTAAAATTGAACATTTCAGAAGGCATACTTAATTTCTCATTCGAAAGTACATGTGTGTTGCTCTCTTATGCTAATTATTGTAGTCAAGGAAGATATTTAAGATAACTATAGCTGGGCCATATTTTGAATGGGGATCCTACACCAAATGGTATGAGGTCTAATTGGGACTTCATATCGGGGAGACCCCCCATATGTTGGCAGTTTCTAGCACTGTCAACATTTTGGTGCTACAAAGAGGGAAACCCTTTTATGGCTAACAACTCACCACATTCTAACAAATAATATTTCGTGCAAGGCAGTAATGGTCTGATTTCAACGACAAATAATATTCCCAAGAGAGTGGAGTCCTCTCATCTAGGTCCAGAACGTGATTTTGAGTTCACTTACAATAAACTCCAGACAATCTGACCTACTCGTCAGTTTACAAGAGCTCTTAGATTACTTTATGTCATTGTGTTCCTTCCTCATAAGCCAACAAAGAAAGAAAAAACTTTTTGGGGCGTATTGGTTTCTTTAGTGGAATATTTTGTTATTGAAACCCTTGAAGATTTATCTGATTCTACTGAAATAATACAACAATAAGGGAGCCTTCCTCCTATTGAGGAAAATATAGACAAAGACAGGGATGATTTTTCACTTTTTTATGAAGAACAACTGAGATAGAAAGAACATATTGGTTACAACGAGGATTTGAACAGTGAAGGAGAAGAATCTTCAGAATCAGAGAGCGAGGAAGAGAAAGAAGGAGAAGACATGGATGATGAACAATTGGATTGGATGTCCGAAGGGTCGCTTTTTGTTCCAGGAAATTCATATCACATGCTTAAGAACCTATAAAAGATGCTCTCTAAGTTTGATCCTGACAAGAAGACAAAAATTGAGGAACACATTGATGACTTCTACATGCATCTGCAAATGCTAGAGATATGTTATGATGATGTCACTTGTAGACTCTTCCCATACACTTGTTGTAGCGGCTGCAAAACCCTACAAAATTTTGGCTTGCATCCAAATTTCAGATACTTGGTTTTTCCTTTGATGGTTGCAAACACTCAAGCTCGCCCCATGAGCTCTTGTGAAGCCTTTTCACCCATTTGCTTGTTTGAATAGTGATCGTCTTTCGGCATATTGATTGCTTTGTCGTGCTTGTGATCTTGTTCTGGTGAATTTGAAGGTTTGTATTTGTGTGCTTGGGTTATCTTTGCTATGTAAACATCCATTGTACTCACACACAAAGTTGTAAGCACTAACACACAAGTGTTGCCATGGTCATCCGAAGGTCTATCTCAAGTGTCGCACTTATCGTTCTCAGCTCTAAGATAGTCTCACTGAGGGCATGTTTTGTCTTATTTTACTAGTGGTCTGTGTTGTCTTGTCATCGAAGTATGTTAAGTGTGTGATCACAATGTCGATTCTGGACAAGTTCACTTGCTTTCAACACAACCATTTTCCTGAAAATTTGTCTGACCAGAAAACCTCTTCCACCGGACCTCAATTGAGTTGCATTGTGCAGTCTCAAACCTCAATGACCTAGCTCTGCTGCCTGAAACTAAGTAGTGCTTGAGGTTGTCCTCCAGGTCAGCTTCACTGTGCAATCCCAGAGGTGAGCAGTCTATCTGCCTCCCAGAACTGTGCAAAAGATTTCCTCCATGTCCCAACTAAACTGCACATTTCTCAAGCACAGTCATCAAGCCTCCTTCCTGTTTGTCAAAATCCTACACTACTCTAAGACCTGGGTCTGCACTATCCTCCAAAACTTCACATATGTGCCTAGCTAGTCCTTTGCTTCCTTGCTCTGCACTACCTTAAGAAACTATGCAAACATGTCCAACAGACCCTCTATTTCCTATCTGAAAATGCTCTCCAAAATTACACAGTCATGACCAGCAAGTCCCTTGCATCCATGTCATGTCTTGTTCTTAAAAAATGCGCAGTCATGTCTAGTAGGTCCTCTGCTTCCTTTCTCTGCACTATTCTCCAAAACTACGCAAATATGCCCAACTGACCCTCTACTAGCTATCTTGCACTGCTCTCAGAAATTCCGTAGAACCGCCTAGCAGGTCCCTTGCATCCCAGTCATGCTTTGCTCTTAGAAATTATAGATAATTGCATGACAAGCCCCCTACAGCCCTGTGTTATCTTCCCTACAAGAACTGCGCAGAAGTAGCCCCCTCAGGGTCCCACCTTGTGGCTGCCACTGGTGAACTTCACAACGCAATTCTACTTCCCAGTGGTCACTGCGCAGATTTTCATAACAATGAAGGATGTCCTCCAAAAGTTCCTCATTCCAGCCTGAGTTGTGCTCTGCACTGTCTCAGTGAATTTCGCCCCCTCCCTATCACCCAGAACATGATAACAATGCATCATGCTAGAATAGGAGGTTATGGATTTGGTGTCCTCCCGTCATGAGTGAATTGCAGGAACAAGTACATTGATAGATCATGGTGAGACGATGAACATGATGAAGAAGGAGTGCACATGCTAGAAGACTTGCTTGCAGCTGGATGGGCGTACCAAGCATATCAAGCAACAAGTGAAAGGAAAACATGCATTGAAACATCATGCAAAACCAAGACCATCGAAGACTTCACAACATTATGCCATGTAGAGGAGAAGACAAAGCACACCAAGAGTACATCCATCACTCAACAATGCAACAACTTGACATGGACACAAATTCAACCAGTACATGTCAACAATGTCATGTGAAGCTGTGTCATGAGTTGTCTTGGCCACATCACCATTATTGGCCATATATATTGTAACTGAATATAATGTAAATTGAAGTCCAATGGATGCACATAAAATTCGAAGAGTCATGTCAATTGAAAATTCATGGGAAGTTAAATAGTCACGATGGTAGTCCAAGATTTAGAAGCGTCAAGCATCACCCTTGGCTATATATACCCCTCCCATTGTATGAGCAAGTACTTTTGACCTTGGCTCCTACCACACAGCCTTGTAATTATGTACTCTGTTCTTTGAGGAGCGAGGAGTGCCTCCAATGTCCCACTACTGGGACTAGTGATGTATGGTGTACAAATGTGTCTTAGCACTTTTCATTAATTTTGGAGCCTGTTAAAGCCAACACGTTTTCACGCATGTTTTATGGATGTTTGTAAGACTACTATATAAAAATTTGTAATACATGTTTACTTAACTTGTACTAAGATAGTTGAACTAATTTGGTTGTTTTAGCATTGTTGACGGTACTAGACTCACCAACATGTTAGGGGATCTCCTCGGTAAGAAGTCCCAATTAGACCTTAGATTGTTTGGTGTAGGAGTCCCAGCAGTGGGTTGTACGGTAATGCCTTGACCGCGATTTCGTATAGAGACAAGTAAGATGACCATGTTGGTAGCAAGGGTGTGACAGCTACAGTAAGTCAAGGAAGGTGCATGAGAGTTTCTAACACAAAGAGGGTGAGGTGAGTGCGCCCCTTGGAAACCTGTAATAGTACTCAACTTGGAAGGGAACACACAAGCAAAGATGCATCACCGGATGGAAAGCAAGATAGCTAGCAATCCAAAGTGATGTTCAAACCAACAACACATCTACAACAAGATTCATACAATTGCATACAAAATAGTTCATACACAAATGTGTAAATTAAATAACATACATTTCTACAACAACCAAAGTAGTCCAACTACAATAACAACATATGCATGAAAACGTGTTGGCTTTGTTATATTAAGAAACGTAAGTTCCAGTCATAAAATACATCCATGTATCCCCGCTAGTCACAATAATGGAACATTACAGCCACAACCACCTGCTCCTCCAAAGAGATATACTGGCTCTACGCAATGAAGAAGCCAAAGCTCGTTACAATATTGTCCAAGCTTTCTCTAAGATACTTTTATCAGAAGATTGGTTGACCAAAAGCCTTTACAATGAGTTATGAGGTTCTATTTATAGAAAATGGTGGGGTGGCCATTGATATTCGCCTTTGTAATAGTTCATCTACCCTCATGACTCTTCATCTACTCTATCACTGTTACGTCCAACTATCGACACTTGAACTTCCACTTGAAAAGACGTTACATTACAATGCACATGTGCTCATGTGAGGCAAAATGGCTTGAGAAATCCATGTAAGACATCACTGAAACTTAGCCTGTTGTGGTTAGACAACTCTTTGACATGCTTGTGATAGTGAAGGTGATGAGAAGATGCCAAGATTGGTCATCCGTGATGGTGTGCATGCACTCCATGGTGACATCTTGCTGAAGCAAACTATTGCCTCTGTTGCATCCAGGTGCATTGGTATGGATCCTACATCCAAATCGCCTGCTCACATGCACATGGGCTTCTTGGTTGCAGCCGAACCGACAACACACTGATGCATAGTGTCCATTATGATCTTCTAGTGTGTGTTGGTGGTCATGCGCATCAACCATCAACTGCATGTTCAACTCTAGTCGTAATTTCTTCTTGTCTTTGCCTCGGTGAGTGTGCCAAATGGGTTAGATCGCATGTGTGCACACAATGACATGCATGCTGCTAAATTCCCTTGCATGTGATCAACAAAATCACTCACCATGTTTGTTCTGTGCCAGCTGTTGGGATGACTCTATAACTTGTATGGGTGCAGTTTCATCTGTCTATGCATGTTGCGCCCCCTACTGTACTTGTTGCTTCTACAACTCATTCTCTTGTCTATGCAGCTCTTATTCTTCCTTAAGTTGCTGCTTGATCACATGTAACTCCTTCTTTGTTCCATTCTCCACCTTCGTGCGATCTTCATGTCACTCCATCACCTCATAGCCTGAGTCTCCAAAGTTTCTTTCATCACAAGTGGATCTGCTTGAGCTTGCAACTTTGTTCTGCCTCTGTGTTGTCAAAAACCTTCCTCTTGCATTCGTTGCATCCGATATGCTGCCTTCAATTGCTATTAATGGTGCTTCTTGCTATTATGTTGCTACCATAATATCTTGATGTCCTTTTCTATGAACAACTTGATGTCTTCGTGGGTAGGCAAATTCATAGATACTTGATCGACTCCATACTCAAGCGTACTCTGAAGGGTGTCGTCGAATCTGCTCCTCTGGAAACCATTTTACCTGTGGTGTTGAGAGGCAGATGAACACCTATGATACCTAGAGACATGGCAACACTCATGGCAAGCAATCTGTCAGTTGAAAGCCAAAATCAACATGAGAACTCAGTTGCAACATACCTGTGTGACTGATCATGAAGGTTGCACAATTTTTGCTGGGAGGTGGGGAGACTGGCTGCCAAGACTGTGCAAGACATAGTCCAAGATGTCAGGAGACTGACTGACTGCTGTAACTACAGAATGCACAGTCTAGCCTGCCCTGTTGGGGATTGAAACTGTGCAATGTGCAATTTCAGCCAGCAGTGACATGCAACTAGCAAACTACATTGCGCAGTTTCTAGGGCGAACAAGACACTAGCTCCAAGAATCATGCAATGCAAGCCTGGAGGTCAGTGCCTGACTAGACTTGCACAATTTTTGGAGGGACGGTAGATCCTTTACTTCCGAAAATGCATAGTGCTAGTCGAGCAAGGCACAGTCCAGGCCAAGACAGCCCATCTCGGCCAACGGGCGACTAAAAATGTGAGAAGTGTGAATGCATGAGGAGATGAGTGCAAACACGAGTGAATGATCATTCACGCAAAAAACAAGTGTAGTATTCAGGAAATGGGAAAGCATGCAAGTGTGTGAAGTGAGTCATCGTAACGAAGATCGTCCATGAAAAAACAGTTCCATGCATGCAACAACAATGAGATGCAAATGAAAACTAAAATGGTGCTAGTACAAGCTAGTATGCATGTAAATGAAAACAAGTGCTCACTAAAATTGAGAAGAAAACACTCACACAAAAAGTGACAGAAATGCAGCCTAAGTCATGAACAACAAGCTTACCCCAAGAAAAATGAGTTGAATGTGTCGCCAATTCCTAGATGTAATGTGGGATGCCATAGCTGCAAGGTCGATGTGAGGAATGAACACTGCAACGTCCAGTTTATTATTTTTGATAAGATCGAGGTTGTGATGTGTATGCCACAAATCTGGGAAAAGAAACACTTGGTGGGAGGTTTCTGAGATGATCCTTGCATGTAACCTCCAACTGCTAAAAATAGATCCCTGAATCAAGGGATGCTTTTGCATGTTTCCTTGGGAGGAGCAACCCATGCATGCAAATCAGTTTTGCTCGGTTCCGGAGGGAACTAGTCAACTCAACTGCACAAGCAAGAGCCTTCTCAACTACTGGGAGAAAATTCACATTTTTGGGAGGGAGATGGGCTATTTGCCTAGGAGATTTGCGCAATTTCTAGGCAGAGGAGCTGACTGCTGCCCAGGATTGCGTAATTCCTGGATTGAGCAGCCTTGCTGCGAATAATTGCGTAATTTTCTCAGTGAAACTTGATGAGTAGATTTGCGCAATTCTGGAACCCAACAGGTTGTCAGACAAAATTGCACAAATGTTGGAGGGAGGGCTAGTTTCCCTCTAGAATTGTGCAATTTCTTGAGGGAGTTTCTCAGCTTGTAGCTGGACCAAGTCCGGAAGAACAACTTGTGAGGAGAATGCAACAAGCTCTAATGGACAGGCTATCATTCTACAAGAAAATCATTGAAGCTTGTGTACTTGATGAAGCAAGACATGCTGTTGTGAAAGGCTGGTAAGGAGGCTCCAAAACGAAGCTAAGGAAAATTTTTGGAGGGTGGCTGTAGCCACCACAAGACTTGGCGACACACTAGTAGAACTACAGCTCTCTAAATGGACCTTGTTCTTAAAAAGCAAGTCTAACACCTCTGGAAGTATTGTTCAATTCTTAGTTTGTCTTGGTTTCACACTAGCTTGATTGTAATATGTAGCATCGACCAAGATCTTGGTTGATTGACACACATTCCAAGCCAAGGAAACATATTTGTTTCGATTGGCGCTAAGGAGTATATTGGTGCACAAGATGTATAGTTGTTAGAGTCTTAGTTTCATCTCTGGTGTTGCTCTACTGCCAACAGGCCTAGACAGTACCCTAGTGAAGCCATATAGGAACACAAGCATAGATCCGCTTCCAGTGAGCCTAGTCAGTACCCCGAGAGAGTTACTTACATCACCTATCTGCGCAGGAAGCCTTTCTCTTGTTTTTCCTTATTCATTTTCTTTTTTTCATTTTTTCCATAACTGTGCATAGCACTTATTCATTTCAGAGGCGGAAGAGGGATCCCAACTTATTGAGAGCAGAAGAGGTTGTTCCTGTAGAGAAGTATTTTATTATACCTCTAACGTACCTGTTAAGGTTTTCCCCCTCACCTTACTCTACTTGATTGAGCTGAAAAGGGTTAACCCAAAAAGAACTGACCAGAGTAGGTGACACTAGTTAGTGCACAAGCGTTGTGTTTTCACCAAGGTTCACTTTGCATAGTATGTATTTCCCATCAGCGTATCATGGAATAAAAGTAACAAGTTCTTCATACAGAGGCGGGATGATAGATAACCAAGTAGTGATAGCTGTACAAGGCCTCTTGTATTTTACCTATCTTGTTTCGAGATTCATACATGGTTTCATGAGAAACTAACCTATGAACAAAACAAGAAAACAGAAAACAAAGAAAAGCAGAAGCAAAAGCAAAAGCGAAAACAAAGCGAGTGAGAAAACAAGCAAGTATACCAACAAACAAACAAAGCAAGTAAGCAAACAAGCATGCAAGAAAACGAACTGAAAGCAAACACTACTCCTACTCCTAAGCTAATAGTGCATGGCCCTGATCACGTGAAGTGATATTTCCAATGCAGCCACCGGCGCATTGGTTGACCCATGTTGGTGAAGGCTTGGTCCATGAGCAACCTAATTGTGCGAACCAATAAACAAGAAAGATATAACAATGAAGAAAAACACACTTCATGTTCAAAAGTCTCCATAGGACATAAGTGAATGTAAGTACATGACAAGCAGTCCATGGACTTATCATGGTGTTGTACGATACTGCCTGTAGGTTTGAAGCATACGCATACTCTTGATTGTGACTTGCAAGCAATGAATCAAACAAAGGCAAATTGCATCGTGCACATGTGGTTACAATGCAATATTCCTCCGATGCATGAGCGATGGGATTGTGTAGTTCGAGTGGAGGAAGCATGATCTATGTGTGAGATTTTTTAGTTCCAGTCTTCGCAGCCTGTCACTAGGGATCAACATGACCTCTTATTATGTCTATTTTATTAGATGTTTTGCACATGATTTTCAGCAACCAAACATGAGAACATAAGTTTCAATCAGTTTGATTGTGAAGCTAGTCTAGAACCATAAACCCCTCCTCTTTTCAAGTCAACTTATTCCCCATAGTATACTCCTTTAAGGCTTACAGGTAACATGAACACTCCATGGACAGGATGTGCAAGGACTCTCAAGAATGCAGGTGTGAACAAAAATGCTAAAATCTGTTCACAATATGTATAGCCTATTCTAAATCTTGTTGAAAACGTATCACAGTGGAAGGAATTTAAAAAAGGGGTTCTCAAGGATTGTGAGCCAAAGAGCAAAGCATGGTCTGATATTCTACAAACACCAGGATCAAAAGTAGCAGCCACAAATAACGGTACCCCAAAACATCCATCTAGCTATTCAATCTCAAGAGTAGATTCAATGAGTAAAGAGAATTTTCTGATTGAAGAAGAGGTTAAACTCATGCCTGATGTTTTGGGTGTAGTTGATGAACTGAGCCAAAAGAGAAAATATGTTACCATCACTCCTGATCTAGTTTCTAAACACCTAAATTAGAAGGGCAATTTCATCATATCCCTGAGGAGACACCACCATCACGTATCCTGCATGTGAATTCTAGCCTATCTCACTGGCTGAAAACACTACAAATTGAAAACAGCAATGTTGGACAGTCTAAAAGGATGCCAGGACCATATGCTAATCAACAGTTTGAAACTCAAAACTCAGAAGCTAAAACATCATGCATCTTGTCACCTTCCAGTTCAAGCCTGAGAGTTCGATAGATGCTAAGCTCACCTTCAAGTAAAAGTATTGACGACAAACCTATATTAAGAGCCTTATCGATTTAGCGGTTACAAAATACATCCCCAAAAAGCTCATCACCTTCAAGTAAAACTAGTGGAGATGATGATAGACCTATTATAGGGATGGTTGCGGCTCACTGGAATAATAAGAAAAGTACGTCTCCCAAGTGGTGGGATGGAAAGGGAATACCAAACCCAACAAATAAATATAAAGATGATCAGAAGGTAAGTTGGCACACTACACCTTTTGAAGAGAGATTAGAGAAGGCACTCTCCAATGAAGGCAGAATCGAGAGGAAAATTTTTTCTGGAAAACCTATCAATTTTGATGAATGCGAGGAAAGTGATACTGCAGCATCATAGCCAGTTTTTCATTAGCTACTATGAGCATATGTAGCTATAGCCCACAGTTTTCATACATTTTCCACCATGTTTGCGCATGATCTCAATCTCTTGACTGGAATGGAAATTTCACAATTTCTCTGAAGACACTATTGATATGAGAGGTTTCAAAGAGAGGCCTTTCAAGGTTGAACCACTGGATTGTGACAAGGGTTGTGTTTCAGTTAGCATGTCTCTATATCAGACAACCTTCTGCTTTATGTGTAGCTACTTGGTCTTTGGGAAAAAAGATGACGATAAAATCAAAAGGAATTCTAATGTCATGGAAATCCTCACGAACACATACTTTCCACGGCTTCACAGTTTTTCTAAAAAAATCACCTGAAACTATTCTGCAACACGATAGAGTTATGGCTTGGGGATATGAATTATTGCATTGCTCTCAATTATGGTGATACAAAGAAGCTCTTAGAAAAGAATGATTGGGATGACATTGCTTTGTTTCCATATTCCTTGCATAAAAAATTGAGAATGAAGGCCCAACTCAGCTCCAAATCTCAGTGCCCCTACATCCACAACACACACAAGTCAAAACATTGAAGCCAAGTCAAAAAATCGGAAGCTAAGCCAGTCTGGAGTATGGTGTTGCGCTCCTGGCTATGGCACTGCGCTCTTGGCTGTGGCGCTACGCTTATAGACTATGGCGTTGTGAGTAGCCCTTTGGCGTTCCGCGTAGGGCCATTCTAAAAAACAAAGTTCTGTAGGTGCCCACCTGGCCTCGCATTGCTCTTTCACTCATGTTGGCTCTAATCCAAGAAGTCTACTGGACAATGAGTTGGGTAGGACACCTCCCATGGGGTGGAACTCCTGGAATCATTTCGGTTGCGATATCAATGAGAAAGTAATCAAAGAAACTACTGAGGCACTGATCTCAACTAGGTTCAGTAAATGTGGTTATGAATTTGTTAATATAGATGATTGTTGGAGGAAGCTCTAGAGATTAGAGATAAAGTTAGTGCAAAAAGTGGAGCAACATTGGTACAAGAATAGAAAACGCCAACTCGAAGATTGGTAGCTATGCTAGGTCCTTCAAGATTGGAACAAAAGAGTGAAATGAGTTCTAAAGTTTATGACACTGAGCAGGATAGCATAAGAAGCAAAGTGGAGAAAATCAAGGCAACAATAGCTCTTCCATTTCACTCACTTTTGGGAACTCGGGAAATGGTTTCCATTCAGCATCCTCTTAATTCAAAAGAAGTTCCCAGCGATGAAGAATCACAGGTAGAGGTTGGCAAGCTTGTGGGTACTGAAGTTGCATGTTAAAATGCTAAGATTGAAAAGAAAATGCAGGCACTCAAAATATCAGTTGGAATTGTTAATGAGGAAGGAAGGAAATATAGGGCATGGTGGCCTCCATTGCAAGTCAAGGAAAATGGAAAGAAGTCTTCAATAAGACAAATAGATGATGGGGAGTTACCTCCTTCACTTTTTGAGTTACACCGTAGGTCTTGGCAGCAAGGTAAACGATAGTCTAGTTTTGAGTTTCAACAGAATACTAGATGGGAAGCTCCTTCCCATTTCAATGAGTATCTTGATGGAAAGAAGAGGAAAAATAATTTGCTAGCAACCCGCGA
Source organism: Pinus taeda (assembly GCA_000404065.3). Lineage (NCBI taxonomy): Eukaryota > Viridiplantae > Streptophyta > Pinopsida > Pinales > Pinaceae > Pinus > Pinus taeda. The sequence continues at coordinate 75,784 of APFE031048547.1, read as the reverse complement.
TTCCAATAAGTTTTTCACACCACAGGAAACTGGCGGTAGCTTCAAGCCTTTTGATTATGCAGCTAGAAGATCAATGATTTTTGGAATGAGTGAAGAACATGCAAGAGATGTCAAAGACAACAGTGGAAACAAAAATGTTTTCAGTAAAATAGGGAAAGCTTCAGGATATGATCCCATGTACTTGGGAGTAAGTGAAGCTGGTGGAGATCTTCAACTAGGAAAAAGATGCCAAGTATTCCCAGCCTTAGGCAATTGCAATGCTACATTTCGTTAACTCTGCATTTTACTGGTGTCTTATGCTCCAAGACAGCAGATCGATCAAACATCTCTGAAATTCATGCAGGTAGGTGCAAGGTGGCAGTCAAAGGAAGATTTTGTGGAATATGGTTCCACACCTAAAGGAGCAGATATAGTAATCTTAATCCACTTGGCAAACCTTCACCTAATTTGGGTTTTCAAAAAAATATTTCTCATGGTTCTCGAGATGGTTTGGGGTATTAGTTGCAAATTAATTGGTTAGATTGTTTTAATATAGGATTTTAGGATTAATTTTTATTTTTATTTTATATTTCCTATGTTGAGGAAATTTAAAATGATTTTTTAATATTATAAATAGGATTAGTTTGAAGATGCAAGGGTTCGATTTTTGTAGCAGAGAGGCTGCTTGGCACTTTGTAAAGTTTTCCTGAATATCATTTTAATAAAGCAATTATCTGCCCTTTGGACCTGGGATTCATCACGGTGCTTAAATGTCCAGTATATTTTTCTCATAAATTCATTTACACATTATGTTTTTCTACCTTGTTACATCATTATCTAAGGGATGTGTTAGGAATCCATCCTCTATGATGCTCCTTTCATGATGATATTGCTGTTAGATGTAATGGTTGTCTTAGCCGAATTCATCCTTTGCTAGATGCTCTATTGAGCAACCTCGTGATTCTCTTTCGTCTAAAGTTGCTGCTAAAAATACGTCCTTTGTTTGATGTCTGCAAGGCGGTAGGCTTTCTCCCCTATTCTTCTCACATTCGCAATCTTTATCTAGCTGAACATTGCACTTACTTTGCCCCAAGTTTTCCGGCAGAAATTGGCATCGACTCCATAGCCCAATTGTCCTTTCTCTTGCTATTTCGACCCAAAACTTTTCAAACAAATCCCCGCACTCCATAGCTAGCCTGAGATTTCAGTTGTCACAGCCACATTTTGTTGGCAAAGAGAGAGCCCTCTCTGGTCTGGCAGGGCTAGATGCCAGATCAAAAGCTTGGTCTGTGGTTACCTCGGAATTGTCTTTTCTCACCCTTGAGGTTCATTCTGAGTGATAACAAGATTGATCTTCAATGCATATAGATGAGTGATGAGTGATGATGAGGAAAGTGAGGGCCTGACATAACCATCAGCTTGGCCAGAAGTTCCTTGACAGTCTGGGGGGTTTTGACTTCATTGTTAGCTAGATCATCATAAATCGGTGGCTTCAAAAAATCAACCGCAATAGAATCATGATCATGATCGAATATGGGAGTAAATGGATCACAAGAACCATAATCAGAAAAATCGATGATTTCATCGGCATCCTCATGATCTAATCAATCAAATAGAGGGGTAGATGAGAAGCGAGTAAATTCATCCTCTGTGTTTCCGAAAAAGGAGGATGAAAAATCAAGTGGATTTTCAATGACTAATTCATCCTCTCCATTGTTGGATGATGGACTGACATCCATGTGTGTCCTGTGAGTGATCGAGAATGGGTGCATCCATAGATGAAGTTACACATGCGGAATCATGGATGGTAGGTTCACCAAAAATGTCAGGAAAGAACAGAGGGGGCTCGAATGGAAGGGAGTCATCCCTCGTTGAGTGTTGATGCTCAAGCTCCCAGTCATACTCTTCACGAATGATAGCGCATGTTGGTTGTGAAACACCAACTCTGTCGATGGCTTGATCCTCGGTCACAACAAGTGTAGAGTCCAAAATGGAAGAACACAAGATAGTATCATCTAAAGGACTAGCCGAGTATGAAGATAGAGGTTGTGGTACGAAATGCATGAGATGACTCGATGGACTCACAACCAAATCTGCATGAAAATTAAGCGAAGTGATGTTGGGAGGATGTGACAACTGAACTGATGTGTGAGCATGATCTCCCACATCACTCTATAGTGGTGGAGTTGTTTGATGAGGGGACGATAGACAATCACTTGTGACAGTGACCATATCCATCTGTGATTGTGCAGATCCATCACTGAATAATACTGAGCGAGGCTTGATTTCAAACTTCTTCTTGGGACGATCATATTTCTTAAGACAATACTCGAATCAGTCCCAAAGATAGAAAATTTCATCTGGCTCTTCGGAACTTGAAACTGCAAATCACGGAAGCACTGCCAAAAATCCATAGGTGATTCATACGGAGCCTTCTGTTGTTGTAACAATTTTTGGTCTTCAAAATGATAGAAAGTGTCTTCAATGAGATCACATAAGTGCTCAAGTGAGTGCATGTTGTCAGCTGGTAGGCTTCACAACCACGGATGTGGATATTTGCGAAGTGTGTATGCAAGCAACAAGCTAGCCTATTCATCAGAACATCCATCTTCCTCATGAAGCATGGAAAGAAAGTCATGTAATAACTCAGGCCAAGCCACTTCGCCTTCACCATTATACGTGTATGTGGACAAGTGATTGAAAAGCTCCCTCGTTATGGTAACAAATTCGAGATTCGAGAAACATCATGGAGGGAGGAGAGTGCAAGACTCCATGATAGATATACAAATGTTCAAAACAGGATGAGACGACACAACTTTTCATCTAGCCCTCCTTCTAGAGCTAGAAATTTTGACAGTGTTGGACCCACCAACATGTTAGGGTATCTCCCCGGTAAGAAGTCCCAATTAGACCTCAAACCGTTTGGTGTAGGAGTCTCAGTAGTGGGTCATACGATAATGCCTTGACTGTGATTTTGCACAGAGACACGTAAGATAACCCTATTGGTAGTAAGGGTGTGACAACTGTAGTAAGTCAAGGAATGTGCATGAGAGGTTCTAACACAAATAGTGTGAGGTGAGTGTGCCCCTTGGAAACATGTAATAGTACTCGGCTTGGAATGGAACTGATCCAAGTGGATATTGGTGGCCACCTGCCAAGTCCACCTATACCCCCACCATTTTTTCTCTCAGTGTTTTCAATTTCCTTAATTGTAGCACAACTTACTATTTTTAGCAGTTTTTCGGTTCCTAAACTTCCGGAACCGTTTTGAGGCCCTAAACGACATTTTTTTTTAAATCGAGGGGCAATATGGGTTCATGGATCGCTGTTTCCCTTCCCAAAGTGGTAGTGCTCAGATAGATCTTTCTAACGAGCTATTGTACACATTAAACGAAGATCGTATGGCAAAGTTACGACCTCGAGAAGTTGATGTACCAATTTACCCAAACGGGGCCCACAGTTTGGCGTTTCATCTTCTAGGGTTAGGTTTTGGAATGTTAAGGCTTTTCCATTGTTTCTAAACAATAAATAGGCCTTCGAGCCTCATTGTAACATAGTTCAGAAGCATGTAGCCACCACATCTCTTCTCAGAGATAAGCTACCATCGCCCTAGCCGGTTTATTTCCATTACTGTTTGTAAGCATATTTCAGTATTTTACATTAATGAAATGAAGTATTATTTCCATTGCATTTATGTGTTTATGGATATCTCTGTAATTTGTTGCGTTCCTGTTTAAGTCTGGATCAGTGGTATCATAGTGGTCTGCTTTTTCTCTGTTTTTCTTTGCATGTCCCCAACGAGGTCGGGATATAAGGAGTTCGGGCTTGAACTGGTCGAACCTTTGCAAGACTAGCCTTGCAAATCCCGATGGCCTCCCATGGCAGATGAGAAGAAATATGAGGGGGCAGGAGATCCTATCAAAATCTTGCTCGAAGAAGCCCTCGAGCGACAATGGAACACGCTGATGGACAACTTTGCCCAGATCCTTCAGCGGCTACCCAGAAGTGACGCATCGGCTTCCAACAGCTACTCTAGAAACGCCATGCCCTTTAAGGTACAAGTTAATTTTGAAATCCCTATTCGAGGGTCAGATAGACGTAGATGCCGTAGATAGATGGTTAAATCTGCTAGAGGGTTATTTTTCTGTTCATGAATTTTCGAGTCGGGAAAAGATCGTTTTCGCTCTTCTCAAAGTAGCCCCCCGTGTCAAGGACTGGTGGAAAACCTACTGCGAGCAGAAAGCTGAAAATACTGGCTCACTATTTTCAGCCGCACCCACCTGGAATTCATTCTGGGATGCCATCAAGGAGTAGTACTACCTTGTCGGAAGCTATGAGGATGAATAAATAAAGTGGACCACGCTGTGGTAGGGAAGGGACCAAGACGTGCGTAGTTCTCCAATATTTTCCACACCATTCGCACAAAGTTGGGTATCAAGGATTCGGAGCAGCATTTGATACTCAAATACTGCGACTGCCTACACAAGTACATCTAGGAATAAATAGAATTCCTGAACATCTCCTCACTTGGCACAGCATACCGATATGCCGTCAAGGTCGAGCAGAAGTTTAAACAAAGAAGCGAGACTTTGGATCTGTGAATCTGAAGCAAGAGAAAGGTGCCCCTAAACCATAGAAAAAAGGACAAAGCCAGCCTTGGCTAGCCCAAGACAACCTATCAAAGCTGCAAGCAAATAACAGCACCGTGAAGCCGAAAGACATGGGAAAATGGTGTGAGTTCCATAAGAGCTCCACTCACAACACAAGTGAGTGTCAAGTCAAGCAGTCACTGGTAGCTGAGCTAAAGATTTTAGAATCAGATGCATGTTCCGACTCTGAGTCAGAACCCAACAAGGGGAATGACAAAGGGAAGCAGATCATTGATGCGGATCCCAACGCCACTGTTGCTACCGCCAAGATCTAGAAAAATGAACCCGGAAGATCCAGAGGAGGAGGAGCGTCTCTTCCACTCCCAGATGTGGGTAAGGGGCTCCCCGCTACAGTTCATTGTCGATAGCGGGAGCCATAAGAACCTCATTTCGACAGAGGTCGTGAAGCAGTTGGGCTTACCGACCACGGCACATCCACAACCGTACACCATTGGGTGGCTGCACCAAGGACGGGATCTTCGCGTGAGCCAACAGTGTCGTCTTCCATACAACATCAAGCCCTTCACAGATGAGGTATTGTGTGA
>APFE031048547.1:55226-70304 GCA_000404065.3 Pinus taeda | reverse complement strand
TTATGTGACATTGCTCCCCTTGAAGTTTGTGATGTATTATTAGGACAACCATACTTGTGGAAGCAACATGTTGTGTATGAATCAAGGCCTCGTGTTGTTATTATTACATTGGGAAATAAGTTATACAGGATACCAAAGGTAGCACCGCTTACCGCCATCTGTTTGATTACTGCAAAACAATGCAGTAAACTCATTTCCAAAACTGGGAAATTTGTTTACCTGATGATACACCCTCAAGGAAAGAAGAGGATAGTAGCCATGGCCTCTAGACAGGGCCCCTCTGCACAACAACTACAGATGGACAAGGCCGTGGAGGAGTACGAGGACATCTTCACCTCCCCCGCAAGGGTTCCTCTACACTGTTAGGTCAAGCACTCCATTGATCTCACCCTAGGTGCGTCGCTACCCAATGGACCAATTTATCGGCGCTCCATTCTGGAGAACGATGAAATCAAGAGGCAGATTTAGGAGCTGCTGTAGAAAGGTCACATCCGTCTGAGTTCATCACCTTGTGGGAGCCCGATCGTGTTGGTATAGAAGAAGGATGGGACTTGGAGACTCTATATTGACTATCGAGCACTGAACAAGATCACTGTCCGTAATAGGTACGCGATCCTGCGGATTGATGACCTGCTGGACCAACTAATGGGGGCAAATTATTTCAGCAAGATCAATCTGAAGTCAGGATATCACCAGGTACCGATCGAACCCTCTGATGTGTGGAAGACTGCTTTCAAAGCCAAGGAGGGCCTTTTCGAATGGTTGGTTATGCCTTTCGGGTTGACGAATGCTCTTGCAACCTTCATGAGGCTAATGCATGACATCTTGTGGCCATTCACAAACTCATTTCTAGTGGTATACTTGGATGACATTCTGATCTTCAGCCAGAGTTGGGAAGAGCACCTCCACCACATCCGACAGGTTCTCCAAACACTGCGGCAACACAAGCTATGTGCTAATTTGGAGAAATGCACTTTTGGCATGACCCAGGTTTAGTATCTGGGATACATTATTGATGAACAGGGGGTGCATGTGGATCCAGCCAAGATCCAAGTCATTCGGGATTGGCCATCTCCAACCACTCTGACAGAGCTCCGCAACTTTCTAGGTCTTTCCAACTTCTACCGCAGGGTCGTGTTAGGGTTTTCTCATATTACTTGGCCCTTGAGTCAAGTCACCAAGGGAGGAGCAAAAGCAAAATTCTTTTGGTCTGAATCTCAATAGAAGGCATTCATAGAGTTGAAAGATCGTCTCTGCACGACACCAGTGCTCCCCTTACCAGATTTACAACAACCATTTGAGGTCGAGACAGATGCCTTTGACTATGCTATTGGGGCAGTCCTTACTCAACACGGGCATCTAGTGGCATATCACAGTGAAAAACTTTCAGACACAGTCCGGAAGTATCCCACTTATGATAAAGAGATGTATTACATTGTTCAGGTCTGCCGATAATGGAAGCATTACATTTTGGGGAAGGAAACGGTCATCCACATAGACCACCGACCCCTGCAGTTCATACAGACCCAAGGGAAATTGCAGAATGCTCACCATCAAAAGTGGTCCACATACCTGCAACAGTTCCATTTGAATATCAAGTATAAGAAGGGCAGCACCAATAATGTTGCAGATTGCCTCAGTCGACCACCGATCATGGCGTTAACCACCGTGCTCAACTCTTGTGGGCACGAGACTTCTGATTGGCCACTTCTCTACAAAAGCGACCCAGAATTCGGCCACACATACCACAAACTCTCGGAGGGTCGACATGTTCCAAATTTTCACCTCCAAGATGCCATGTTATGCCACCTAGGTCACCTTTTTGTTCCTTCAAGCGAGCGTGCCAAGATGATTTGGGAAGCACACTACAGTCGGGTTGCTGGGCATTTCAGGGTCGAGCAAATGGTGGTAGTACTGCAAAAGCATTTCTTTTGGCTGAATCTTTGACAGGATGTTAGGAAGTACATCAGATCATGTACTGCCTGTGCCATTGCCAAACTGACCATTAAGAAGCAAGGCCTCTATACCCCGCTGCTTACCCCTAGTCGACCTTGGGAATCCATCTCCATGGATTACATGTCAGGCCTTCCTTCCACTAAGCATGGAAATGACTGTGTTTTTGTGGTCATCGACAGGTTCTCGAAGATGGCCATTATGGTGGCCTGCAAGAAGAATATCACAACAGAAGCCACTGCTAAACTCTTCTTTGAACGAGTGTGGGTGCACTTTGGGATCCCACAATCTATCATCTCAGATCGGGATAGTCGATTCCTCAGTACATTTTGATCCAGTCTCTGGTCAATGCTGGACACCAAACTCACTAAGTCCACAGTCTTCCAACCTCAAACTAATGGCCAGATAAAGGTTGTCAATAGGATGATTGTACACATTCTGCGCATGTACAACTCAAAGCATCCACGCACATGGGACGAGAGCCTCCTCTATGTTCAGCATAGCTACAACCAAGCTCTTCACAGCTCGACTGGCCACAAACCTTTTTAGGTGGGCTTGGGATTCCAGCCACTATGCCCCATTGATGTGGCCATGCCACTTGCAGCTACTCACACAGATTCGGCTCATGTCTAGTCCGAAACAGACAAGGAAACCAACTTCATTGAGCACATCTAACATATTCACCAGCAGGTCCATGACATTCTGGAGAAATCGAATGCCAAGTACAAGCAGTGACATGATCAACATCGGGTGCCACCCAAGTTTCGAGTGGGCGACAAAGTCTGGTTGTATTTGCAAAAGGAACGACTTACTAGAGCCTATTGGAAACTGAGACCAATCCGCTATGGTATTTACACCATTACTAAGGCTGTGGGAGACAATGCATTTGATCTCAGCATTCCCCCATTCCTTGGCCTGCACCTAGTGTTCAATGTGGACCACCTTCGACCATACTTTCCACCATTGCTAGACACATCTAACATTGCATAACAGCTCTCACCCACAGAATTAAATCCAGATTGCAAGGAAAAAGTTGCAACTGATCAGATCATGGACACATAGATCAAGAACACTCACCAACAAAATATCCAACTGTATCGATTTGTCAAAGTAGGCCAACTCCTTCACCAGAGCAAGTGGCTCACCAGGGACCAAGTTCAGCAAAAGTTTCCTCATCTCATGGAGGAACTCAACGCAATGGGGACCATTGCTTCCTAAGGGGGGAGGAATGATCTAGGTGGATATTGGTGGACACCTGCCAAGTCCACCTGGACCCCCACCATTGTTTCTCTCAGCATTTTCAGTTTCCTTAATTGTATCACAACTTACTATTTTTAGCAGCTTTTCGAGTCTTGAACTTCTAGAGCCGTTTTGAGGCCCTAAATGACGTTTTTTAGGAAATATGGGGGCAATATGGATCCATGGACCAATTTTTCCCTCCCCAAAGTGGTAGTGCTCGGATAGATTTTTCTAACGAGCTATTGTACGCATCAAATGGAGATCGTATGCCAAAGTTACAACCTCGGGAAGTTGATGTACCAATTTACGCAAACGGGGTCCACAATTTGGCGTTTCATCTTCTAGGGTTAGGTTTTGGAATGTTAAGGGTTTTCCATTGTTTCTCAACAATAAATAGGCCTTCATGCCTCATTGTAACACAATTTAGAGGCATGTAGCCACCATATCTCTTCTCAGAGATAAGCTACCATCGCCCTAGCTGGTCTATTTCCATTACTGTTTGTAAGCATATTTCAGTATTTTACATTAATGAAATGAAGTATTATTTCCACTGCATATATGTGTTTATGGTTATCTCTGTAATTTGTTGCGTTCCTGTTTAAGTCCGGATCAGGAACAAACGAGAAAACATGCATCACTGGCTGGAAAGAAAGATAACTAGCAATCCAAAGTGATGTTCAAACCAACAACATATCTGCGACAAGATTCATAATATTTCATACAAAATAGTTCATACACAAATGTGTAAATTAAATAACATACATTGCTACAACAACCATAATAGTCCAACTACAATAACAACATGCATGAAAATGTGTTGGCTCTGTCATATTAAGAAGTGTAAGTTCCAGTCATTAAATACATCCATGTACCCCTGCTAGTCCCAATAGTGGAATGTTACAGCCACAACTACCTTCTCCTCCAAAGAGATATACTAGCTCTGCGTAGTGGAGAAGCCAAGGCTCATTAAAATATTGTCTAATATTTCTCTAAGATACTCTTATCAGAAGCTTGGCTAAAAAAAGCCTTTACAATGAGTTATGAGGTTCTATTTATAGAAAAGGATGGGGTGACCCTTGACATTCCCCTTTGTGACCGTTAATCTACCCTCGTGACTCTTCATCTACTATATGACTATTACATCCAACTATCAACACTTGAACTTCCACTTGAAAAGAGGTTACATTACAATGCACATGTGGTCATGTGAGACAAAATGGCTTGAGAAAGCCATGAAAGACATCACTGACACTCGGCCCATTATGGTGAGACCAAATATTTGACATGTTTGTGATGGTTAAGGTGTTGATCTTATGCCAAGATTAGTCATCCATTATGGTGTGCATGCACTCCATGGTGTCATCTTGCTGAAGCAAACTCTTGCCTCCGTTGCATCTGGGTGCATTGGTATCACTTCTACACCCAACTCATCTGCTAGCATGTGCATGGTCTTCTTGGGTGTGGCCGAACTGGCAACACAATGATGCATAGTGTCCATTCTAATCTTCCAATGTGTGTTGGCGGTCATGCACATCAATCGTCAACTACATGTTCAACTCCAGTCGGACTTTCTTCTTGTCTTTGCCTAAATGAGTGTGCCAAATGGGTTAGATCGCATGTGTGTGCACAATGCCATGCATGCTTCTGAATTCCCTTGCATGCAATCAAAAACACCACTCACCATGTTTGCTCCATGCTAGCTACTGTGATGAATCTATAACTTTTACAGGAGTAGTTTCATTTGTTTGTGCATGTTGTGTGCCCTGTTGTACCTGTTCCTGCTGCAACTCATTCTCTTGTCTATGTAGCTCTTGTTCTTCCTTGAGTTGTTTCTTGAGCACATGCAACTCCTTCTTTGTTACGTTCTTCGCATTTGCGCGATCTTCATGTCACGTCGTCACCTCATAGCCTGAGTCTCCAAACTTTCTCTCATCACAAGTGGATCTGCATGAGCTTACAACTTTGTTTCACCTCTGTGTTGTCAACAACTTTCCTCTTGCGTTTATTGCATCCAGTATGCTACCTTCAACTGTTTTTGATGGCGCTTCTTACTGTGATGTTGCTTCCATCATATCTTAATGTCCTTGTCTATGAATAAATTGATGTCTTCGTGGGTAGGCAAGTTCATAGATACTTGATCAACTCCATCCCCAAGTGTACTCTGAATGGTGTCTTTGACTCTAATCTCCTGGAAACCATTGTACATGTGATGCTGAGAGGCAAATGAACACCTACGATACCTGGAGACATGGAAACACTTATGGCAAGCAATCTTTTAGTTGAAAACCAAAATGAACTTGAGAACTTACTTGCAACATACCTATGTGACTCATCATGAAGGTTACGCAATTTTCACGGGAGGTCGGCAGACTGACTACGCAAGGCACCGTTCGGCTATCAGGAAACTGACTGACTGCTGGAACTACACAATTCACAGTCCAGCCTGGCCCGCTGGGGACTAAAACTGCGCAATGCACAATTTCAGTCAGCAGTGACATGCAATTAGCAAACTGCATTGCACAATTTCTAGGGCCAACAGGACACTCCCTCCAATAATTACGCAATGCAAGCCTGGAGGTCAGTGGTTGGCCAGACTTGCACAATTTTTGGAGGGAAGGCAAAGCATTCGCTTCCAAAAATGTGCAGTGTTAGCTGGTCAAGGCACAGTTTGGGCCAAGGTAGCGCAATCCAGCCGACGGGTGATGGAAAATATGAGAAGAGTGAATGCATGAGGATATGAGTGCAAACAAGAGTGAATGAACATTCATGCAAACAACAAGTGCAGGATTCAGGAAAATGGAATGCATACAAGTGTGTGAAGCAAGTCTCCAAAATGGTGACCCTCTGTGCAAAAATAGTTCCATGCATGCGACAATAGTGAGATGTAAACGAAAACTAAAACTATACTAGTACAAGCTAAAATGCATGTAAATAACAAAAAGTGCTCACTAAAATCGAGCAGACAACACTCACACAAAGAGAAACACAAAAAGAGATAGAAATGCAGCGCAAGTCATGAACAATGATCTTACCTCAAGACAACTGAGTTGAATGTGCTAACGAATCCTAGATGGAATGTGGGTTGCCAGAGATGCAAGGTCGGTGTGAGGAATGATCTCTGTAGTGTCCAGTTGATGACGCGCATGCCACAAATCTAGGAAAAGTGACACTTGGCGGGAGGTTTCTGAGATGATCCTTACATGTAAACCCCAGCTGCTAAAAATAGATCCCTATATCAAGAGATGCCTTTGCATGTTGCCTTGGGAGGAGTAGCCCATGCATGTGAATCAACTTTGCTCGGTCCCAGAGGGAACCGGTCAACTCAACTGTACATGCAAGAGCCTTCTCAACTGCTAGGAGAAAATGCACATTTCTGGGAGGGAGTTGGGTTGGTTTCCCAGGATATTTGCGCAATTTCTGAAGCTTGTGTACTTGACGAAGTAAGATGTGCTGATTTGAAAGGTTGGTAAGGAGGCTCCAAAATGAAGCTAAGGAAAAATTTTGGAGGGTGGTTGTAGCCGCTACAACAAGTACTTACATTGTTGAAGATGTGTTGTATTACTTATCACCATTGTCTCATCCCTGTGGACTACTCTACGAGATACTAGAAAGACCACCTTTGTGTATTGGCTATCACCGATGTCACATCCTTGTGGACTACTCTGTGGGATATTCGACATGCCATCTTTTTTCTCTAGTTATAATGACTATCACATCTATGTGGACTACTCCACTGGGTGGTGTACGTATTGTCCCCTTCACCTCAACTTTAACAACTACCACATCTGTTGTGGACTATTCCACTGGGTACTAGATAGACCTTTTTGCTTCACATGTGTCTGTTTCTGGGTGGTACTACTACCACTCACTTAGAGGCTCACTTTACTCTCCCCCTTTGTAGTAAGAGAACTTTGACACAATTACATTACGCACTCACCAAGCACACGTAACTTATTTTTTGGAGATACTAGTGTAACACAATCATGTGCTGACAACTAGAGCCAAGGCAGATCTCTAAGTAAATGGTAATTGGGTTGTCATAACGGATGGGACTCCTACACCAAATTATGTGAGGTCTAGTTGGGACTTCATATCGGGGAGATCCCCTCTGTTGGCGAGTCCAATACCGTCAACAAAATAGTGCTAGAAGGAGAGCTAGACGACGAATTGTGCCCATAGAGTTTGGCTTGAATCTCTTATTTAAAAATGACTCTTCCTTAAATCATAATCCCAAGATGTATTTCTACAAAGTTCAAATGTACCATCCCCGCGGAAGTTATCCATGACCTATCCAAGTTAAAGTTCAGTGGTGAGGGTGAACCATCTTTTTGTGTGCATGTGCACCAAGTTATAAACTTTTGCCTATGCCACAAGATAGAGTACAAATATGTCTGGACTGTATTACTCACCCTCACATTCGAAGTTCGTTCTCAACATTGGTGTTACACATTACCCTTTATCTCTATCGATTCATTTGGTTGGCCTGCCACAATGATGATTAAAATGTTAGATGTGTATAGCCACCGAGATTTCTGTGAAAAAATATACCATTTAAGTATTGAGCCTGACGAATCAGTTGAGGACTTTGTTGATCACTTCCTTCACCTCTATTACGAAATTCCTAAACAACTTGTGAACTTTCACTTCTTGAAAGAAGAGTTTAAATTCTTGGTTCATAGTTCTCAATACGGTGAACCTCTTGATTTCCCTTCCTCGCCAACTCTTGTGGATCATGAGGCACCTCAGATTGAAAAGGAGGAGACCAACACCCCATTTTTTCCTTGTCCTCCTCCTTTTCTAGTCCCAATGTGGGTGTGCCCTTGCATTGATTGCAAAGTTGAGAAATCTGTGCAACGTCTCCCCAACCCATGTTCTCATCTGTCTCTTGCTTCTATGGAGGAAGTTACAGAATGGCTCAAGAAGCCTATAATGAAGACTCACTCCATTCTGCAAGAGGATGTCACTATTCATAACTCAAGTCTCAAATATAATATGCATATTTTCCATCCTCCATCATATACAAGTCATGACTCCTTGTACCATGACTTTCTTGATCAATCCACTTCACCAACTAGTTGTTCACATTCTCTTGATTCTCAAGCTGTTGGCTCAAATTGCTATCTGGAACAGGGCAGTCACATTACATAGGAAAATGAGAAGAAAGGTGAGGAATCTATCAATCTTCACTCTCTATTTCAAAAAAATTCGTATCGAAACAATGAGCTTCCATTCTTAAATGATTCTCAATCTCCTAATATTGGTGGAACATCTTGTACAATCAATTATTTCGATCACTCCCATGCTTCCATATGTCGTGACGAATGCCCAAACACATCATGTGATCTTCTGTTTTCTCATGAAGACTCTAACTCAAATCTAGAATGTGCTCTGGTCAAAGAAGACATTAGTATTGAAACTTATCTTCACCTCACTTGCTCGTGTTTCCTACCATTCACAATGCATCCACATGCGTCGTAGATACTACATGTTGTCATGTTTCTTTATCTGATGAGTTATCTCCTCAATTGACCTAAGGTAGTGAGGTTGTCCATGATGAAATTGAAAATAGTCTAATCACAAAGCGTACTTCCCATTCCCCGTCATCACTTCTCTTGCATGAAGACAACTCTTCAAGTCAGCTTGCTGAAGCTAAAAAATCTGGTGCAACATGTGACAGAGATGGCTGCCATCTTGAAATCAACAACAACAACCACCTTCAAGCCATGCATGATTCGGTTCATGCTTCAAAATACGATTCTGTAATTTTGGAAAGTTCTAGGACCTGCCATGGAGTTGAGGAACTTCAACATCCGTTGATGGTTATGTCAGGACCTCGTGCCTCTAGTAAGCCCCCCAAACCCAATCAAATCTGGGTTCTCACGCACAATCTGTCTATCTACATGGTTTCATTCAGTGTGGATCCCTGTGTAAAAAGTGTTTGGCATTCCAGGTGTGATCTTTCAAATTTTCAAAAATTTACTTATGACCGAATCCATGAATCTGTTACAACGCATATGTCTTCATGCATATCTCTCACATCAAACTCGGGTTGGGAATCATCTATCATGAAATCATGGGATTGTGAAGTGATCGTCTCAAAGACTCTCTTTGCTCGCTATCATACTTATTAATTTCCCTCTTCATGATTATCTCCTCAGCCTTCTTGTGAACCTTGCAATCAAAATTTGTCTGTCATATCTAGATCATAGTGAACTTGGTTCCATTATTCGAAGCATTTGCAAGATTTTTCACATGGATTTTTCTTTGTTCATTGCAAACTGGGAATCTGATGTCTCAATTAATTCATTTGATCATTAATTTGTCCTAGGTGACTGTTATTTGGCTTATCATTTTCCCATTAGCACGTCCGACGACAGTTGCTTCATGCATTCTAATCTTCGTTTTTTAGCATCTTTCTCCTTAAATTTCTTTCAAGCAGGTGAGGCACTTCAGCCTGCGCTGATGGTAGGTCTTCATTGTCTTGGCATGACTGTTGAGAATGATCAGGTTTATTTTTTCTTACAATATTCCCTTTGTGATCTCATCTGTCAAATCGTGAATTCAACCTTTCACAAATCATGAGGATATCCAAACAACCATTATGAATTTCATGAACCAATCGCTGAATGGATGGAAAATCTTACTTGGAAAGCCATGTTGCAGGTAACAAGATTCAATCCTTCCTCGCGCTTGCTAAGAAGCTCGGTGTAGATAGGGACAAAATCGCAAGAAGCTTATCAGGTTTGTTTAGAAATGATATCCATCATAGAGGTAAGAATGTGGATTGGGTGGTTGATACACATCTTTCTTCCCACAGGAAATACCTTCCTTTCCGTGTGCAACTTGTTCAAGTTTTTGCATTTTCTATTGCACACTACTTTTTGTCTATTTTAATCATTTGTATCTTTATGGGTGCAAGTCGAGGGCGACTATAGTGGCTTCATTGGAAATTTCATTTCACGCAACCCCAACCATTTATCTATTAGGATAGGAGCAGGATTAGCAGCATCTTAGCTTTCCCTTCCTTGCATTCATCTTTCACTCGTAGTCCATCATGGTTTTCTTATTATGGTTTTATGTCTTGTTTGCTTTAGCCATTTTTATTTCTTGTCTTCTTGTTTTGTTGTGTACTCCGTTCCTCTCATCTTTTTTCCCTTTCATGTTGATTTTACCTTTCATCTTCACTACACGAATAAATGTTGTGCCTGGACCTATGTTCTGGCTTCTTAATGGTATGTGGCTAAAGTTAAAAGAGTCTTGTGACAATGTAGTGCTTGGATATTCATGTGTCCATCTTCTTTGTGCTTGGTTGTAACTTTTTGTCGATGAAGTCTTGATGGAAAGTATAATCCGTCTGTAAGGAAAGTTTTGGCAAAACCATGAACCCATGTCCAATCTAGGCAACCTCATGCCTATACTTGGTTTTTTGCTCTATGTTTTCAAACTCATCCAACTAGTAGAAATAGAGAGAGGGAAAATCTAAATGAGAAAACCTAAATCAGAGGTCTTTACACACTTCTTTGAAGGAACAACCTCTCCCGCTCTCAATAAGTCAGGATCCCTCTTTTGCCCCAAAAATAAATAAGTGCCTATGCACAATTCTCTTTCAAAAAATAACAAAGGTGAAAGAAGAGAAAGGCTTCCTATGTAGAGAGGTGAAGCAGACAACTCCATCAGGGTATTGTCCAGGCTCACTGGTAGTGGAGCAATGCTTGTGTTCCTGCGTGACTCCGTCAGGTTACTATCCAGGCCTACTAGCAGCGGATCAACACCAAAGATGAAAACCTATACTCTGAAAATCTTAAGCTCGTGAGCCAAATTACCCTTCCCGATTTGAAACATTATGATCTGGTTGAATTTTATCTTGTGTTCACCTAAGTCAGTACAAGGTGAACCGTGTCTGTCCACATGGTAAGTGGGGAAGCCGAAGTGATCCACACAACGAATCAATACTCCCTAAAAGGCCAAGGCCATACACTATAAATGAACTAAAACATAGAATATGGTATTCAACTAGTGTGTCACCAAGTGTTGTAGCGGCTACAACACACTCCAAAATTTTGGATTTCATATGAATTTTGGAGCCTTCCTTATTTTTTCCTATGATGGTTGCAAACACTCGAGCTCACCCCATGAGCTCTTGTGAAGTCTTTTCACCCATTTTCTTGTTTGACCAATGGTCGTCTTTTGGCATATTGATTGCTTTGTCATGCTTGCGATCTTGTTTTGGTGAGTTTGAAGGTTGTCTTTGTGTGCTTGGGTTGTCTTCACTATGTAAACATCCATCGTGCTCACACAAAAATTTGTAAGCACTGACACGCAAGTGTTGTCATAGTTGTCTGGAGGTCTATCTCAAGTGTCTTACTTGTCTCTCTAAGCTCTAAGATAGTCTCTCCAATGGCATGTTTTGTCTTGTTATACTAGTGGTCTGTGTTTTCTCGTTGTCAAAGTATGCTAAGTGTGTGATCACAATGTCGAGTCTACAAAAGTTCACTTGCTATCAACACAGCCATTTTACTAAAAATTTGTCTCAGCCCTCAATGACCTTTCTCTATTTCCTAGAGTTACATAGTGCTTGAGGCTATCCTCCAGGTCAACTACACTGCACAATCTCGGAGGTGAGAATCATGTCTACCTCCTAGAGCTATGTAGAATATTGCCTCCATGTCCCAACTAAACTACCCATTTCTTAAGCATAGTTATCAAGTCTCCTTCCTGTCTGCTGGAAGCTCGCACTACTCTTAGACCTGGGTCTATACTATCCTCCAAAACTGGGTAGACATGCCCAGCTAGTCCACTGCTGCCTTGATTTGTATTGCCTTTAGAAACTATGCAAACATTTCCATCACGCCCTCTACTGCCTATCCTGCACGGTTCTCCAAAATTGGCAGTCATGCCTAGCAGGTCCCTTGCAGCCATGTCTTGCCTTGCTCTTGAAAACTTGGTATTCATGTCTAGTAGATCCTCTGCTACCTTGCTTTGCACTATTATCCAAAATTATGCAGATATTCCCAACTGACCCTATGCTTCCTATCATGTGTTTCTCTAAGAAATTGCGCAGAACTACCCAATAGGTCCCTTGCAGCCCAATCATGCTTTGGTCTCTGAAATTACGTAGAACTTCCCAACAGGACCCCCTACAACCCTTTCGTGTCTTCCCTATAGGAACTCTGCATAAGTGCCCCACTCGGGGTCCCACCTTGCAACTGCCATTGGTGAACATCACTACGCAATTTTGTCTCCCAGTGGTCACTACACAATTTTTCCCGACAATCCAGGTTGTCCTCCCAGAGTTCCTCATTCCAGCCTGAGTTGCACTTTGCACTGTCTCACTGAGTTTTCCTCCCTCCCTGTCACCCGTAACATGAGAACAATGCATTATGGTAGGCTAGGAGGTTTTGGATTTGATGTCATCCTGTCATGAGTGAATTTCGAGAACAAGTACACTGATAGATCATGGCAAGACGATGAACGAGATGAAGAAGGTGCGCACATGCTAGAATATTTTCTTGCAGTTGGATGGACATACCAAGAATATCAAGCAAAAAATGAAAGGAACACATGCATTGAACCATAATGAAAGACCAGTGCCATCGAAGACCCCGCATCACTATGCCATGCAGAGAAGAAGACAAAGCACACCAAGAGTACATACATCACTCAAAAAAGCAACAACTTGACATGGACATCACAATCAGCCAATACATGTTAGCAATGTCGTGTCGAGCTGTGTCATGAGTTTTCTTAGAAACATCACCATTATGGTCCATAAATATTGTAATTGAATGTAATGTAAAGTGAAGTCCAATGGATGCACATAGAAGTCGAAGGGTCGTGTAAGTTGAAAAGTCATGGGAAGTTGAATATTCACGAGGGTAGTCCAAGAGTCACAAGGGTTAAGCATCACCCATGGCTATATATACCCCTCCATTATATGAGAAAGGAATTTTGACCTTGGGTCATCCCACATAGTCTTGAGAGTCTGTAGTATGTTCTTTGAGGAGCGAGGAGTGGCTCCAATGTCCCATTACTGGGATAAGTGATCTATGGTGTACAAATTTGCCTTGGGACTTTTCATTAATTTAGAAGCCTGTTAAGGCCAACACATTTTCATGCATGTTTTATGGATGTTTGTAAGACTTCTCTTTAAACATTTGTAATGCATTCATACTTAACCTGTACTAATATAGTTGAACTACTTTGATTGCTTTAGTACTTACATTGTTGAAGATATGTTGTATTGCTTATCATTTTGTCTCATCCTTGTTGACTACTGTGTGGGATACTAGATAGACCACCTTTGTGTATTGGCTATCACCGTTGTCATGTCCTTGTGGACTATACTCGAAAGACCATCTTTGTTTTCTGGTTGTAACAGCTGTCACATCCGTGTGGACTACTCTGTTGGGTGGTTGTTAAAATTGGAAACTAGGGAAAAACTTCATGTGGGTCATATTATTCATGGCTGATAATATCTTCATTAGATTCCTCTCGTCGAGAGGTGTAGGATTGATATAAATATCATTCGATTTTGATAAGTATTCATGGAGATATGAATTTATTTTGATTATGGAATTATTATCAAGCCAACCTACAACTCATGTAGGCTTAGAAGCCCAACAGTCGCATCTATTCA
The DNA here is from genome assembly GCA_000404065.3 of Pinus taeda. Taxonomy (NCBI): domain Eukaryota; kingdom Viridiplantae; phylum Streptophyta; class Pinopsida; order Pinales; family Pinaceae; genus Pinus; species Pinus taeda. Next base: position 56,476 of record APFE031048547.1, on the reverse strand, counting down.
AATACCAACGTTGTGTATAAATATAGGAGGACTTTTCCTCATTTGGACTCACTCATCTCATCACATCTCTCTCTCTACTGCACAGAAAAGGGTCTCTCCCTCACACATGTGACGCCGGAAGCTGCTGAAACTGAAGCTGTGCCTGCAGAAGTAGAGTTTGACCTACGTGGACTAGAAGATCTCCTCATCTGAACTACACTATAGGTTCATCTGAACCTCCTTTAAAAGTTGTAACTTTTGGTGGTGGAATCAAGTCAATCTGATGGACGGTTTGCAAGATATCGACTGCCCTAGTTTGAAGCCGGAAGTTTCCGAAATTGAAGCTACAACTGCAGAAGTAAAGTTTGACCTGCATGGACTAGAAGATCTCCTCATCTAAACTGCATTTTAGGTTCATCTGAACCTCCTTTAGAAGCCACAACTTTTGGTGGTGGAATCAAGCCGATCCAATGGTCGGTTTGTGAGATATCGTCTGCCCTAGTTTGATGATGAAGCTGCTAATACTGATGTTGCTGATCTAGGGTTTGCTACTGGTGATATAAATCAGATTTATTGTACTATTTCTCTCTGCTGAATTATTTAAGATAAAAGAATATTTGATCAAATGGTTTCCCCACACATTGTGGGGTTTTTCCCTGGCTAGCCGCCACATTTTGTGTCTCTTGTCTTGGCTTGTTTTCTATCGATCGTTTGATGTTCTATCTGCACTTTACTTTATGTACATGTGATTGCTAATCTGAAATAACAACAAAAGAATTAAACTATTATAAGCATAGAATATACCATAACTTAACATGGAATCAGAGCTGAGGTGAAGACAAAGCCCGAGCAAGAGCAAGAGCAATCACCGAAGAGAAGATTGGCAAGGCTATCCTAAAAGAACGATGGGGTCCTCAACACTCTTTCTTGCCAAAGACAAGCTCCGTCAGAAAGCTGACTATCATGGATGGAAGATGTCTATTGATCTGACCCTTGAGGATTAAGGAGTGTTGGATCATGTAAGAGGCAATATTGTTGAGCCTCCATCAAATGCACCTCTTGCTGCTAGGAACAAATGGAAGAACGGATAAATTAAAGTGAAGAAGATCATCTGGGACTCTATTGACAAGCACTTGGTGGCCTACATCTCTAAACTGAACACCTCCAAGGAAATCTACAATAGACTGGTGAGTTTATTTAAAGTTAATGATGCAAATCAAGTTTTGTTTCTTAGAAATAAGCTGAGGGAAATCAAGAAGGGTAAAGATGAG
>APFE031048547.1:0-33206 GCA_000404065.3 Pinus taeda | reverse complement strand
TAGTTCACTTAGCACTCATTGCATTGGGTGATGCTCACAGGGGTGAAGAAGTGGGATTGAAACTAGTGAAATGTGGAGAACGAATCACATAGCATCAATCATCACTTATGGGGCTTGCACTTGGTAACCAGGACTTCCCAGGAGGTCACCCATCCCAGATCTCTTCTAAAGCATCCCAAAAATTATCATCGCCATAAGCCATGAGAAGTCTATAATCATCACTATTAGATAAACCATCACTATCCTCTTCTAAACTATCCCAAAAATTCATTGCTATCATAAGCCATGAGAAATTTGTAACCTTGTCCAGTTTCATCTTCATCATTATTAGATAAACCATCGCTATCTTTATGAGTATAGTAACTCCTTTTATTCACAACTTGTTTCATATTCCCTTTTGTATATTCCTTTCCTTTTTCATATTTATCTTTATGAGGACATCTGGCAGCATAATGATCGACTCTACCACAAGCAAAGCATTTGAAAGGTAGCTTACCTCTAAACCTTCCACAACCCCGTTGAAGTTTCTTGACAAAATTTACCTCATCTTCTTCTTTTGAATTGTGTCCTAATTCATTGTGTTCTTCCTTTCCTTTTTTTCAAGCTTTAAATGTGGCTTCTCTCATATCTGATGTACCTTCTTTTCTCATCTCAAAAGCAGTTAGGATTCCGTGAAGTTGTGTCATAGTGATATTTTGCAGATTCTGTTTTCTTTCTATGGCAGACACTTTTGATTCAAATTTAGTAGACAAGGATCTCAAAATTTTCTCAACTAAGGTAACTTCCTTTATTTCTTCACCCAGATTCTTCATAAAATTAACAACCTCATCTATACGTAAGAAGTAACTAGCTATACTTTCATCACTATGCATCTTAAGAGTTTCATACTAAATTCTGAGAGTTTGAATCCTAGCACGTTTTACCTGAGAGTCTCCTTCGCAGCTCTAAACGATTTTGTCCCATATCTCTTTGGCTGATTTGAGATGCATGACTTTGACAAACTCTGATTGTGACAAACTTCCCAATAAAGTATTGACAGCTTTGGCATTGGTTTCATATTTCTTTTTACCCACCGCATTTGTAGGAGTTGCTGTTGGAAATGCATATCCTCCTTCCACAATTTCCCAGACATCCATTCCAAGATATTGTAGATAGGTTGTGGTTCTTATTTTCCAATAAAAAAAGTTGCTCCCATCGAAGATTGGTGGTCTCATGGATCCCATGCTTTCGTGATTATTCATGTTGATGGATCTCCCTTCAAGTGATCAAGCTTCTTCTGAAGGACCTGCTCTGATACCAATTGTTGGAAATAATACTAAGAGGGGGATGAATTAGTATTATTAGCTCAATAATTTTATTTCCCAAACATGTTTATATACGCAACTTCAATGAAGTGAACTAGCATGTACATGCAACTGTGATTAAAGAAACCAGTGTATATCCAAAGAACTTGTGATTTAGACAGTTTATCATGTGTTGAGCTTAAACTAGTACATCAATAACTTATTAGACAGTGCAGTAAAAGCAGAATAAAGCATCACACATAAGCAACACACATGAACACCAAGATTTAAGGTGGAAACCCAATATGGGTGAAAACCACCTACTGTTGTCATCTCTATCTTCTTTTAATAATAAGAAAATTTGTTTACAATATTGTACTAGTGCAGACTCATACCAGTACGGAGCCTTCTACCTATAAAAGGTTACAACCTTTTCTCCTTCTCCAGCTTCTACTGGAAGGGAGCTACAGCCCCCTAGCTCTTGTACTAGCCAATATGTTTACTAGTACATAGGTGCCAGCCTATAGAAAACTCCACTATTCCAACAGGGACCATGTTTCATGAATTTTTGACTGGATACTCCTGGATCACAACACCACAACCTGAAGGCCACGTTTCATCAAATTTTTACATTGGGCCCATCAACACTTTTAAACTTAAACTGCATCAACCAATATTCAGTTAATCTGATCAATCAGATCATTGACACCAAAACATTGTGCTGAACCTAGAACCCTGCATCATCATTCAGAAGTAGCTGTAACCTCAAAAATCATGCATTAGAGTGTATACGCTACTTGGCTAAACCCAAAATCTGTGTATACGCTACTTCCATTAATTAAACCTGCATATACCTTCAAAACTACTGAAAACATAAATTTTTGAATCAAGTATGTACCAACCATCAATATATTGAATATCTATTGTCAACTTAGAGAGCTTTGCATAGGCAGGGACAGGGATCACTTCTTCTCACTTATACAATCAATCAATCAAATGCCAACCTCCTTGTGCATTCAGTTTTACATTCAAATCTAAGAAGACTGCATACAGATCTGCAAATATTGACTCAGAACTTTGCTGCAATTCCATACTTCAGACAAACCCAGATCATGATAAATAACAAATAAAACAAGCGCAAAACATCAGATCTAGTCTCAACCAATATCAGATCATTCAAGAATAAGTCATTTCAAGTCTCATGATCCTTATCCAATATTGAACTCAAGGTGCACATAAATATTTCAGATCTAGTCCCAAACATAACCCTACAACATAAATATACTTCAGATAGAAATATTCTTTAGAATCTTATTGCTTGCATGCTTGGCCTTATGATCTTCTCCTCCTTGTATAGCTTTAGGCCCTTTGTCAATACCTTGGACCAAAAACACTTAGGACCAATACCTTGGACCAAAACCACTTAGGACCAATACCTAGGATCAGGTACCTAGGGTCAATGCCACAAACCAAATACCTTGGACCAAAAACTTGATTTTCCATCCCATACAAGCTTTTCCTTCTGTGAAAGTGTGTGTATACGTATACGCTCTCTTTTTTCTGTGTTCCCACATGTATACGCTACTTTGGCAAAGTGAACCAGTGTATACCTCTCTTTCTTCAATTCCTGGAGTCCGATCTGTAATCCTTTGTTGTTAGCTTGTTGCACTATGAACTGTCATCTGTGTAAGTTGCCATCAAGGACAACACCTGTATCATAATGCCAACAAAATACAGCTTCAATATTTCTCAAATCATTTGTTTGCAAATTTATTTATAGTACTTCCATTCATTCTTTGATTTCATTATTTCTTCAAGGTATTCATTATGACTATCATAATACTCCCTCCCTCTCAATTGGGAAGATATATATTTTCTTCTATCCAAGCTCCTTCTTAGCTTAGGGAGATCAACAATTACCTTCTTTTATAACAACAGAGAAACTTCAACCTTCCAAGGTTTCATTCTTCCTCAATGAATCGAGGTCATATTGATCATCATCATTCTTATAGCTTCCTTCATCATGCTCATCATTATTATCATCTTCAATTACAAACATCTTCAACATATTGAAGATTATGTACCTGCAAAAGCTTTTAATATTAACTACAACCAAATACAAATAGAAGCATGAAGTTAACTCTCTCAAAATCATGTCGTTTCAGTGGAAGCATCAAAACATTCATCAAATACCTAAACCTAGTTAGGTTCATCATTAACAAGGGTCACATATTCTATATACTAGAATTCAACAACTTGCTAGGGTTTTATCACAAACCCTAGATTCCATCTTCGAGACACAAGGCCTTAAATAACAATCCAATCATATTACTATACATCTATGGTTTCCACCAATATGATTTTTTTTAACTTGGCAATTTTTGATGGTGTTGAACCCACCAACCTTCAACGGATCCCCCCGAGATGAAGTCTTAACTAGACCTCACATCACTTGGAGTAGGAATCCCAATAGTTGGGTGTTAAGGATATGCCTTGGTTGCGAATACGCATAGAGTGGTGCATGGTGTCTTTGGTGAGAACAAGTGCGTGACCCTGCGGAAGGTCAAGTGCGATGCATGAAGGTTCCAACACACGAAGGAAGAAGGAAGTGAGCCCCTTATAATCTTATAATAGTACGTAGCTTGAAAAGAACACATGAGTATAATGACATCACAAGATAATATAAGGAATAGTCCGCAAGTTAACAGTGACGAATTAATAGAAAAACATGCATTTAACAAGATTCGTACAAATGACGAAATAGTTCATAAGCATAAGCGTAAGTTAAATAGCATACATTGAAAATAGACCAATAATAGTCCTACTATACTCACAACGTATGCATGAAAGTGTGTCGGCTCTAAGATTTTATTAAAAGTGAAAGTCCCAATCATACATACACCATTCATGAACCACTAGCCCCAATAATGGAATGTGAAGTCAAAAACACCTGCTCCTCTAAAGAAGTATACTCCATCTATGCTAGAAAGAATCCAAGAATCTCACAGAACTCCCAAGCTCTTTCTAAGCCTAAGCCTAGCCAACAGCTTGGCTCCCAAAATCCCCTTACATGAGTTATGAGGTTCTATTTATAACAAAAGAAGGTGACCCTTCAACTCCCCTTTGTGACTTTTGGACTACCCTCATGACTCTTCAAATTATTTATAAAATAAATCATTACATTACATCATGACTCTTCACATTCCAATATTGACACTTGGAATTCAAATTACAAATTAATTACAAATAATATTACAATTTACACTCGTACCCATATAAGACAAAATAGGGTAGACACAACTTGAAAATATAACAACACAAAACACTATGATGTTTGAGTTAGAGGAAACTCTAGCTCAACAACTTCCACTTGGTGTTTTTTGGTCATGTAGCAGTGCTAAGGCTGATATTGTGTGATGAAATCCCCAAACTGTGTGATGGTGTCTGGATGGAAGAAGACTCTAATCTCCATGGAACTTGAGTACAATGATTTTGAACAATTTATACTTCCTTCTGAAACTAGATCAACATTTTCCGCACTTGGACAGGGACACCAATGTAGTTGTGAATGTTCTGTCTATTCACCTCCAAGTCATCCTTGGTGGAAATTTGTCTTAGCTGCTCCAAGTATTCCTCTATCTCCTTTCTAACCTAGTTCTTGAGTTTGGCTTCAATGAGTGATCCAACTAATGGGATCTTTTGGATCTTCACCAAGGAATCCAGACTATAGTATATTTGTACATACGAGACTTTAATGTTACCAATGAATGAGGAGAGTTGTTTATTGTTTTGGATCAACATCCACACTCTTTCTTTCTTCATCTCTACCTGTGGCTTCATTTTCTTACCCAAAACACGTGTTTCCCCTTTGTATCACATTGTCCATTCATGCACGATAACAATTGCAACTTGCACATTTGTGATAGTTTTGACAAAGTCTTTACATTGTTGCTACAAGTCATGCATGCATACAACTTCCTTATGCATGGTAACAAGCTCCTAATAGAGATATTGCATGATCTCTCCAAATGTCGATACTTCATTAAGTATTGTTTCCTTCATCTCCTCCAAGTGGACCTATGCAGAAGTTGCGTTTTGAGCTACTGCACGGAGTTGTTCAACCTCTTGCCTGGAAGCCTGCAAGTTCTTTGATAATTGCTTATTTTCGTCCATCAAACACTGATTGTTCAAATTTTTTGCAACTAAAAAGTCCAAGTTGGCTACTTCGGTATCTCTCCTGGTGTCAACCACAATCAACCTTTCTCTCATAAAAGCAGGAGATGCGAGATCATCTAGAAAATGCTTCTTACATGCTTGTACAATATTCTTCTAGAGTTCATCGTATGACATATTGTATGTGTCCATAACGAGATCATCGTCAAGAGGAAAAAACTCCCCTTTCTCACATGGAGTTAGCTCTATTGTCGAAGGCGGTGGGACTAAATAGTGGCTTGTTGTGTGCTAGGCATCAGGTCGACATCTTGATTATGTGGCTCTGGTTTCACCTCCGTGTCATCGATCTCTATCAATTGTTCAATATTTTGAGAAAGATCTTGATCCTGCATCTGTCCACCCTCATCCTCTACTGGTTTTTGGTTTTGTTCTTGCTCTTCATCTTGTTTTTGCATTGTTTCTTTTGTTATTGCACGTTTCCTTTATTGTTCTTCCTCCTTCTACTTCTCTTATTGTTCTTTCTTCTGCTTTTCTTCCTCCAATCTCCTCTGCTACTCTTCTCTCTTCCTTTGTTCTTCTCTCTACATCCTTTATTTCCTCGTTGCCTCAATGGTTAGATCTTCTTTCATAATAGTTGGATATGATTTCATCTTGTAGCTTCTTTCGCCCTCTAGACTATGAGAAACCTTTCTTTGCCCTTTATCCTACATGGGTTTATCCCTTCTATTAGCGATGCTTCTGGAGTTGTTTCCTTCTGTGGAGTCACCTGTGAAGTTCCTACAAAACTGACCAGCTTGCGGGTCTTGGATGCATTATAAAAATTCTTCCATGGATCCTCCTTCTGCTAATGAAATGTCTCACTGAGTCATTGAAAGTGAATTCTCGTACAGTGGTTATTGCAAATACCATGGGGATTGTATGGGTTAAAGTCTAGAGTACATAATGAAAAATTCTCTATCGTATTTCCTTCAGTATCCACAACTTCCAGGTTCTTTACCTCGTACAATCCAATTTGCATAGGAAGATTTGGAAAAGGTTCTTTCTTCTTCCTATGCAAAGCAGTCGATAACCCTGTGGCAATATGATATGACACTTCTTGCATGATGATATTGTTGATGGCATACCTTAGCAAAACATACGAAAACTTCTGTCCTTCTAACACTCTAAGGAAGATACCATCTGATGAGAGAAACCAACCTATGATCTCTGATATTGCCTCTATTTCCGCAGGCGACATGCAAGTTGGTTCTTCCTCAAAGATCATCATGTATAGCGGGATGAAGAATTGGTCAATTAGCTTCTCCATAACCCCTCTATAGCTACAATCTGAGAGCATCTTGCAGTGGATGTGTACGGTAGGGTCTTGAGGTGACCAAACCCAGTTCATACCAAGGAATGTGTTATGTTCATAGATTTCATCCAGTAAATATGTAGACATAGAATATTGTTTTCCCACCCTTGGGAAAATTCAGGGCATTACCTATATGGATCTTTAATTGTTGAGCCAAAAAATCTGACCAGTTGAATGGTTTCCCATTATTCACAACCTAGTTCAAAAAGACTTCCTACCCTTTTGGAAAGGTCTCTGTGCTCTGTTGACCATGGTTCTGCAAGCTAAGATGATCAACAACTGATAGGCCCTCCTGAGAGACCTTGTCTTATATGTGTTAGTGGGTGTCTATCAAAATTTTGATGGTTCCTTCACCTAGCTGTTAACAACATCCCTCGTGACAACCTAGGTTGTTGTTGATGTCATAGAAGAGTGAATGCATGCATGTTTCTAGCTTAGGAAAATGGTACATACATTGACAATCTATTGCCAGAAAAGTAGCAAGCCTCTATCCACTGGCACTGGTCAAAGCCATGGTATTCACATCAATATGTGAGATAACCCAATTGATGACATATGCACATGGGAAGGATGGATATCTACATGAAACGTTGTGTAGCCCTGATCTTTGGACACTAATGTATACTCGTCAGTCCTCTAGATCTGTTGCGTAGTACTTTGCTGAAAAATCTTCGTTAACATTCTTCCATGTAAGATCTGAGTCCTTTTCTACATACAATTGAGTGTCTGAGGATACTAGCAAGTTCACTGGCATTTTCATAGCTACTTCCCCATTACTGCTCTAAGTGGTATCTTTTGAAGCAGTTCTCTTGTGTGTCATGGTTACAATGACTACTAGAGAGAAGTGATAAAAAATTGTGGTAATTGTGGGACAAAAAGGAACTCATGGCAAGCAAGCATTAGCTTTTTGCAAATCTATCTTCACAGCAAGATCATGCAGCAAACTAGCGCACTAGTGAGAAAAATTGCGTAGTTTTCTTGGGAAAGTGAGGGGGTTTAGTTGTGGGAACTACACATTTTGTAGTCCCAGTAGCCAAGGTGAAACCTGAGGCTTGAGACTGTGCAATGCACAAACCAGCCTGGGCAGTGACTGGCATAGACTATGCATTGTGCAATCTCAGTGGCTAAGAAGGCATATTGAGCCCTGAATCTACACAATGAACAGTTGGATGAGCCTATACTACACACTACGCGGTCTCAGAGGCCAAGCCTCAGATTGAGCTTCTAGATTATGCAATGCCTAGCTAGGCAATGTCAAAGTTGGTCAAGGAAAGTGTGGATCTGTCAAGTGGAAGTGTGGGAAACAAGAAGATCTTAGCGATGATGTGAGTTTGAGTGCAGATCTGACTAAGTATAGATGAATCAATGTGAATCAAGTGCAAAAACTTAACAAATGGGAGGAAAAACAAATGTGTGAGGAGAGTTGTCAAAAAAATGATCATCGGTGTACAAAAAAAAGAAAATCAATGCGACACTTATGAAAGGAAAAAAAATTGAGAGGGTTTAGCTATGGGAACTGTGCATTGTGTAGTCCTAGTAGCCAAGGTGCAGCCTGAGGCTTGAGACTGTGCAATGCGCAAACCAGCATGGGCAGTGACTCAGAGAGACTACGCATTGTGCAGTCTCAGTGGCCAAGAGGCATATTGAGCCCTGGAACTAAGCAATGAATAGTTGGGCAAACCTGTATGGTGCACTAGTCTCAGAGGCCAACCCTCTACTTGAGCTTCGAGATTACACAATGCCTAGCTAGGCAATGTCAAAAATTGCCAAGGAAAGTGTGGATATGCCTGGTGGAAGTATGGGAAACAAGAAGATCTAAGTGATGATGTGAGTTTGAGTGCAAATCTGACTAAGTATAGATGAATCAATGTGAATCAAGTGCAAAAAATTAACAAATGGGAGGAAAAAAAATATGTGAGGAGAGACGTTGAAACGATGATCGTCGATGTACAAAAACAAGAAAATAAATGTGACACTTATGAAAGGAAAACAAAAAAACTAAATCAACACTTATACAAGCTAATGCAAGTTAAAATTCCATCAACCATGAATAGTATCAAGAAAAACAACACATGTAGAAGTGAAACGAAAAATAGCGACAAAAAAAGCGGCAAAGGAGAACAAAAGAAAAACCCACCCGGAAAAGCGACGACAACTCCACCGAAGGTTCCTTGATCTCCTCAGGAATCCTAAAGCTCCAAGATCAAATGTACAAATGAGGTCTATAGACATCTATTAAATGCATTTGGTCGGATCAGGGTTTATGATGCACATGACTAAAATCAAGGAAAAAGTGACACTTGGAGGAAATTTCTAAAATAGGGTGTGTACCAACTTCAGGAAACTAATGATCAATCCGTAATTACTAGGGGTTTCTTTTTTATCTTTTTTCTTTTTTCTTTTTTTCTTTTTCGGGAAACTTGTCATGCATACTGCCCTGAAAGATTGCACAATTATGGGGAATTGGGAAATTTTTCGGCTTAGCGCACTGCACAGTTTCTGAGCTCAGTGATGGATTGTGCAATTTATGGGCTTAGCATCGGGTTGCCTTCAATGAATGTGAATTTTCTAAGCTCAAGACAGAACCTTCAGTCTGGATTGCGCAAATCCAATCATTAAGGCTAGTTTTCCCTCATGAAGTACGCAGTTTCTGGAGGCAAGCCCATAATTGTTGTAAGGCCAAGTCAGGATGTTAGCTTGTGACTTAGAAAGATCATATAAGTGTTAAAACAATAAAATACAAGAACATATGAAAGGGATAAGCCTCAATCAAAACATGAATAATTGACGACCATCAAAGCTAAGCTCATGTCAATAGAAAGGAAGGCTAAAAAATCAAAGCATAAGAAAAATTTTGGAGGGTGGTTGTAGCCGCTACAACGCTTGGTGACACACTGGTAGAACTCCATCTCTCTGTATGGATCTTGTCTTAGGAAAAATAGGTATAACTCTTCAAGAATTATTATTAAGTTCATTGATTACCGTAGCTTCTTTACTTATCTTGCATTAAATATATAGTCCCTACCATTTTCTTCATCTGTGAAAAACTAAACCAAACCAAGTTAGACTAAGTTGTTTCTATTGGGGATGAGGAGCATATATATTCACAAGTGAAAAGAAATGTCAGCGGCTTATTTTTCATCTCTAGTGTTGTTCCACTGCTAGCAAGCCTGGACAATACCCCGATAGATTCACTTCAAGAACACAAATATTGCTTCGTTTCTAGTGAGTCTAGACAGTACCCCAACGGAGTTTCTTACTTCACCTCTCTTCACATGAATCCTTTCTCTTCTTTTTCCTTTTAAGAAGGCGTAAGAGGGATCTCAACTTATTGAGAGCAGAAGAGGTTGTCCCTTCAAAGAAATATATTTATATATACCTCTTACATACTTGTTAAGGTTTTCCTCCCCTCCTTACTCTACTCGACTTAGCTGACAAGGATTAACTGAAAATAAAAGACCAATTAGAGCAGGCAGTACTAGTTATAAGTTCAAGCATCGTGATTCCACTATGGTTTTATTTGAAAGGAATGTATTTTCCATCAAATTATCATCGACTAAAAGAATGCAAGACTCATGCAAAGAGAGGGAATAAACATATAACCAAGTGTTGGCAATAGCACAACTTCCTCATGGACTTCAACATGCTTGCTTCGGAAACCAAACATGGTTTCATGTGGAAGCTATCCTACAAACAAAAGAAAAAAAAAAAAAGAGCGGAGCATAAAGTAAATCAAACCAAACAAAACAATTCAAAACAACAAAGAAAAACAAATAATTTCTCCTACTCCTAACCTAATCAGAGAATAGGCCAAAATCACGTAAAATGAAACTTCCAATGTAGTCACCAACACATTGGCTGGCCTATGTAAGCGAGGGAATTAATATCAAGAAAGATATTCAATGGTAAAAATAAACAAGAAATATAAGACAATACATACCAAAACATTTGAAGTTTTAAAACGCATGCAAAAAAGTATGAAATAAATGTGCATGAAAGACAGTCTACGGATGCATTACTATTTTAAACACACTGCGACTTGACGATACACAACGACAAACTTTCGAACTATGGAAATGGGTGAACATGAAGAAAGAAGAAAACTTGCATTTTTGAAACCATGCTCATTAGTTATGACTCCTCCAATGGTTGAGCAATAGAATAATGTAATGCAGATGGAGGATGTGAAAATTGTGAGAGAGAATGATTTTCAATTTGTGTGGTAGAGTGATGAGGAGCCTTGAAAGATACATCCCTCTTCTAATAGGAATTGGAATTTATCTCAAGACTATGAGAGCCTAACCTAACCATCAGCTCAGGCTAAGGTGCCTCGATAGCTTACAAAAGTTCTAAATCATCATAAGGTATATCATCGAAGACTGATGGCTTAGAAAAATGAAAAGCGGAAAAATTAGAATCGTGATCCAATGAACGAATGAAAATATGATGACAGCGATGATCAGAAAGTTCCAGATCAAAAATAGAGGCATCCTCATAATATAACAAATCATAAAGAGGGGAATATGGAAAAAAGGAAATTTCACCCTCTAATAGTTTAGAATGATGAGATGATAGATTGGGGAGATTTAAAAGAGAAGATTTGTCCTCTCCGCATTCGAATGAAAAACTGACATTCCACTAGTTCTGAATATGATCAAATTTATCAAATTACTATAGAATATTTATCAAATATTTCAACAGATTGGCCTCTCCCTTGTTTTCCTTACTAACCAAAGACAAAAAAAAAAAAATGTCTCCCATAATGCCCAAAATATTTTGATAGCATAAAATAAAAACTTACATTAACACTTGTTCTACAAGGCATTAATTGAAACTTCCTTTCCATATCCATATTGATGCCTCAAATAGAGAAGTTGTTGTATTGTTAGGATAATAGGAGAATAAAAGTCCTTATTCTATTTACTTCCCTAGTAATAATTTTACTAATACATAATTAAACTACATAGTAACTGAAAAATAATTCCTTATAGTGGTTTATGCTCTTAACAAGTTTAGGCATTGTGTTACTAATTACCAAGTGTTTGTGCACACAAATCATGCTACCTTTAAATTCCTCATGAACGAACCCAATATTATTGGTAGAATTATTATATGGGTTTTGTTACTACAATAATCTGATCTCACTATAGTAGACAATATAGAAAGCCAAAATGTTGTTGCATAACTTTTGTCAAGGATAATAAATATTGTATATAGAGAGATGACAGATGATTAATTCTCAAATGAAGGCCTCCTTCCAATGTCACTTTATGCTTGTTGGTTTTTTTGACATAGCCAACTATATAACAATTAGGAGGTTTCGTTCAATTTTTCCCTACAAGGAAAGGCACAAACTTGTCAAGCAAAGTGCACCCTACACATGGATTACATAATGGTTTTCCAGTATTGGACTAGATCAGATCTTGAGAATATTTGTGGGAGAAGATGAAATGCATGATATCCTCCATGCATGTGATGATAAGCCATGTGGAGGACAACAAAATGGACAACTTAAAAAATCTTGCAGGTTGGCTACTTTTGGCCTACCTTACAATAAGGATTCTGACAGATGTACTTCTCACTATGATGAATGTCAATGGGTGGGGATACCCACTAGAAAAGGTGAGATGCCACTTCAACTACAAGTGTCCTTAGAGCCTTTCGATAAATGTGATATGGTCTTTATGGGACCTATAAATCTTCCTTCGAATAAAAATAGATACATATTAGCATGAATTGATTACTTAAATAAGATAAAGTCAAGGCAGTTAAAACTACTACAGAACAAAAAGTAACTGAATAATTGAGAGAGAGAATATTCTACAAGTGTTTATTTCCAATGGAAATAGTTATTGGCTAAGCTATTCAATTCACTTTTAACATCATTCAACAAAACATGAAGTAGCATCACATTGTGTAGGAATTCCTTGTTGAAATTGGCAGCTTCAATCAAAATTTTCATTAGGAAATGATGGAGAGAATTCATATTTTTGTTTTCACCAAGTCACACCTAAGATGTTCAAACAAATAAGATAAAGTCAAGGCAGTTAAAACTACTACAGAATAAAAAGTAACTGAATAATTGAGAGAGAGAATATTCTACAAGTGTTTATTTCCAATGGAAATAATTATTGACTAAGCTATTTAATAAACTTTTAACATCATTCAAAAAAACATGAAGTAGCATCACATTCTATAGGAAGTCCATGTTGAAATTGGCAGCTTCGGTCAAAATTTTCATTAGGAAATGATGGAGAAAATTCATATTTTTGTTTTCACCAAGTCAGACCTAAGATGTTCAAGTTAGCCCCACAATGTGAAAAAACACATCTTCCATCACATATAAATAGAACATCATTGACCCTCATTTGGAGTCCATCATGCACACATAAGTTCAATATGGAAATTGTAAAGAGATATCACGCGTGTGAAGTAGGACTTTTATCTTTGGTTGAGAGTTGAATTTCTGTTATGTTTTGAATTGTGTTGACTTGGGTTGTTTAAATTCTATTGACCGAGATTTTCACTATGCTTGGAGGTTGAAATTTACAAGGATACATTGACCTAGTTTGACCGAAATTTTGTCTTGTTTTCTAGCTCATTGATTGAGGTTGGCCGCAGGTCAAATTTGTGATTTTGACTGAGATTTTTTGTTGTTGTTTTGACCAATTTTTTAACTGGGAATGTTCTCTGCATTGAAAAAATATTTGACTTTGAGTTAACCAAATTTTAGTTTGTACTTCTTGGGTTGACTAAGGCATTTGATCAATTTTTTTGTGGAAGTAGTAGGCCAAAATTTGACCCTTTGACTATAAGAAGATTGTTGTTGTTTCTCTCTCATTTGAATGGATTTGAATTTTAGATTGGATGCTTCTGTGATTCATGATTTAAGCCAAGATCTTCCAAAGAAATCACATACAAAACTTGGGGTCGACACATTTCGAACCTCTATGTACAAATTTGAGTATGTATCTCAAGTTGAACATTGATTGAATATCTAAGAAGAAGAAGACTTGATTCTATATTTCCCGCTTGTGGGGTTTTGCCTTGATCTTTGACTAAAAATGTTTGTCTCATTGTGCTTGGATATATTCTATTATGCATTATTGATCTATCTATAATTGCTTAAATTTTATTGGGGTGAATGAAATTAAATGCTACATTGCTTTAAGTTATTATAACAGCGTAGAACTTGAGAAAAATTAGCATGGTACCAAAGTTAAGGTGAATTTATCCATTGGAGAATATAGAATACACCCCTTGAAGACACTTCTCTTGTTGATTGGTGATCAAATCTCTTGGACAAGATGACTTCCTCATGCTTCAATATTGAAGAGAAGTTGAATTATGCCTCCAACTTTGCAACATGGAGGACTAGATTGGCACATACTCTTAAAGAGAATGAGGTGATGGAGTATATGGAGGGCAAGGTAGTCGATCCTCTTGAGAATTCCAATGCCAATGTCAAATCCAAGTACAGGAAGGGTGAAATGGAGGCTAAGAAAATCATCATTGATTCTCTTAAATATCATCTCATCACTCATGTGTCCAAGTTGAATAATTCAAAGGAGACGCAGGAAAAAATTATTGAAATGTATGAGATTAACAATATCAACCATATTATTACCTTAAATAGTCAAATCAGTGACATCATGATGTATAATTCATAATATATAATATCCTACTTCATGAGAATCTTTCAAGTAAGAGATAAACCTATTTCCATTGGATAAATCATACCTGATAAAGAGTTGGTGCAAATGACCTTCCCAGATTTGAAACATACTCTGAAAATATTCAACTCGCGAGCTAAACTACCCTTCCCAGATTTGAAACATTGTGATCAAGTTGAACTTATGTTTTTGTTTTGTTGAGTTGACAAAGGGTGAACCATGTATGTCCATGGGGTAAGTGGGGAAGCCGAAGTAACCCACACAATGATTCAATACTCCCCAAAATACGAAGGCCCTGTGCTAGCAATGAACCAAAATAGACAAGCCAGAGCTCTACCAGTGTGTCACCAAGTGTTGTAGCAGCTACAACCACCCTCCAAAATTTTGGTCTACACCCAATTTTGGAGCCTCCCTTGAGAGTTTCTCTTGATGAATGCACACCCTCAAGTTCACTCTGTGATCCTGTGGGAGTCTTTATATCCGCCTTTCTTGTTTATTTCATCTAATCTTTTGCATGTTGGTATCTAAGTCATGCTTGTGACCATATTCTGGTTATGCTCAAAATCTTCACTTCGTGTGTACTTGTTATGCTCGCTACGAAAACATCTGTCACACTCACACAGGGAGTCACATTCGCTGTTGCTCAGGCGTTATCATGGTCAATCAACGATCAATCATGAGTGTCATGCTTGTCGCTTGCATCGTCAATATTCATGTTGAACATGTGTGTCTGGATTGTTTGAGTTATCTCATCGTCAAGTCATGTGAGTGTGTGTTTTCATGATCACCTATGCATCTTTCGATTATTCACACACTTAATCATTTTTATAAAGTTCTGACAACCGGACTCCCCTATAATAGCCAGATCATCACCCTGCCATCAACTTGATCGACTAACTCCCAGGAATAGTGAAAAAGCACCAAGCAAGTCTTTCAAGGCTGCGTTGATTACAAGCGATCCAATCTACTTTCATTATAGCCACCTCGGGACTGACTCCCCTAAAAAATTGCGCAGAGGTTGTTAACCTTGCTGACTCTGCTGATTAAGGAAATTGCACAGATAGGTTGGACATGCACCAAGTTCCCATCCCTGCCTCCCTCAGAAAATTGCAGAGTTTTCCTAGTCAGTCCTCCTGATAGTCGACTGGTTGCTCATCCAAGAAATTACGCAATTTTCATGAGCATGCTTTCTGCTACCCAACTGTCCACTCAGCACAAAAATTGCACAGAGATGATCAGAAGGCTGACCTCCCAGCCTCAGTGTAGTTTCCCTCGCCAGTAGCTCCTATCAACAGACTACTAGTTCCCTCCAGAAATTGTACAGTTTCTGTTGCCAGGCTCCCAGCAGCTGACTGCCTATTCCCCTTAGGAATTGCGTAGTTTTTGTTGCCAGTGACCCAACAGCCAACTGCCAATTACCTCTGGGAATTGTACAATTTTGGCTTCTAGGCTCCCGACCAGTTCCTCCAAAAAACTATGCAATTTCTACCTACTGATCCTTCATGCAACCCTATCTATTCCCCCGGAAAATTGCACAAAGTTTGCCTTCCAGCCCCTGCTACCTGCTCATTCCAGAAAATGCACAAATTATATCTGCCTTGCCTTCCTATAGTGCCGATTGTCCCTCCCAAAATTTGGCAGTTTTTCCTTCTATCCGAGCCAGACCTCGGAGAGAGTCATTGTCGACTTGGATTGCCCATCTTTATCACTCAGTGACTCTTGCGTAGTTTTCATCGGCAGTGCCTGGAGCCATCATCCCGCCTCGCAACATTGATGCCTCTCCCGGTCACCTGCATCCGCAATGAACACGTGTCATAATAGACTAGGAGGTTTTTAGATTTGATGTCGTCTCGTCATGAGTGACTGCAGGCATAGGTACAATAACAAACATGGTGCAACCATGAATGGGATGAACAAAGGGAGCACATGCAGAAGGATAGGCTCACCAATGGATGAACGAATGATGCATTTGAAGAGATGTGGTCATGAACGGATGATCATGCAAAGATGTGTTTGCAGATGGATGGATGATCAAACATGCAAGATGTGCTCATGGACGGACGAATGGACAAACATGCACTTTTCACAAACAGATGAACCTCTCAAGCCTTCCAACATTAAAGCAAGGAGGATCATGCCAAAGAAACACCAAATGAACCAATGCCCATCGAAGACTCAACGAACTTTGACATGTGAAGGTGAAGTTGTGATACACCATGAAGATATCCATCACCCAGCAGCACTGCAGCTTGACATGCACTCCAGCAGTAGCACGAATGTATCAGCACTGTCATGTCGAGTCATGTCATGAGTCATGTTGTCCACATCTCCACTCTGGGCCATGTTGTCAAATCAATGTAATGTAACGTGGAATTCCAAGAGACCCACTTGTTTTCCAAGGGTCATGTAAAGTCGAAAAGTCATGGAAGTCAAATAGTCATGAGGGTAGTCAAAAAACCACAAGGGTCAGTTACACCCTTGGCTATAAATACTCCCTCATTTGTACATGGAAAGGACTTTTCACCTTAGCTCCTCCCACACTTTTCATATTTTCTTTGAGGAGTAAGTAGTGGCTCCAACACCCCACACTCGGGGTTAGTGATGTATGGTGTAATGATGTGTCTTGGAACTTTTGCTTAATTCAGAAGCTTTCTAACTGACCAACACATTTTCTCACATGTATTGTAATTGTTGTAAGACTAATCTTGAACACTTGTAATGCATATTGCTTTAACCTGTGTTGAACACTTGAACTTATTTCACTTGTTGTACTACATAATCTGTTAATGAAAATGTGTTGTATATGTTGTTAATGTTGTCTCGCCCGTGGTGGCTACCCTCCTGGACAGCAGACAAACCTTTCACATAAAACTTGTTGTAACAACCGTTACACTCGTGCAAACTCACCCGCTCAGTGTTGTACGTGTTATCTTACCTTGTGTGTTGTGACTACCACATCCGTGTGGACTGCTCCTCTGAAAGTTGTGCATGTCCTATTGTGTTGTATGTTCCTAGCCGAGTTGGGAATTCATCCCAACCAACTTGGGACTCACTCCCACCCTCTCCCTTTACAGTGAAAGAACCATTGACAAAAGTACACTAGCGTTCACCAGGCACATGAACATCACTTCTCGAAGACAAAGTGGACCACTCTCATGTGTTGAAAAGCAAGAGTTGAGGAAAATCCTTAAGACAATGGCAACCGGGCCATCATACCAGATGAGACTCCCACACCAAACAGTGTGAGGTCTAGTTGGGACTTCATACCGGGGTGATCCCCTTAATGTTGGCAGATCCAACACCATCAACAAATTTATGAAATTTCTGAGATTTAGGTGGATCGTGAAGGTGTATATCAAGGATGTGCTAGTGGAAAGAATGTCAAGTGACCATTCCCTTATAGTAGCAACATATCTAATGCAATTATTCAATTTATTCATTCTGACCTTTGTGGGCCCATGCTAGTGACATCTCTTGGAGGATATCTATAATATGTGATATTTTTTGATGACCTCTCCTATAAGACTTGGATATTCTTCTTGAATACCAAGGATAAGCTTTAAGAATGTTCAGGAACTTCAAATCTCTAGTGGAAAATCAGACTCGAAAGGAGATCAAGATCCTGAGGACGGATAATGGAGAAGAATGCACTTTAAATGACTTCAAGGATTTTTGTAAGGAATCTAGGATTAAGAGGGAGGTGACTATTCCGTACAACCCTCAACAAAATGGAGTTGTTGAGGTGAAGAACATGACTATCTTGGAAGCATCCAAAGCCATGATTCATGACTAGAGACTTCTTATGTTTTGGTGGGGAGAAGCAACAAATACCACAATTTATGTTCAAAATAGAAGTCCTCATCAATCCTTGAAGGAAAAGACCCTTGAAGAAGTCTTTACAAGTGTGAAACCGAAATTTGGACATTTGAGAATATTTGGCTGCCCTTTCTACCATGGAAAATTTTAGGGGCTAATATTCGCCCAGTGGGCTAATTTTCCATTATTTTTCCACAAAAAGATTCGCCAATTTCCATTTTTATAAAAGATGATTCGCCCAAATTTTAGAATATAAAATTATTTTACCTTAAAAATCGCCAACGTTATATAAAGACTATATATAAAATGATTATAAATTTGAATAATTTTACAAATATATCAATGAACATTTTATAGTTTTCATATTAGGGATTAGTGAGATTCGCCAATTTTTTAAAGTTCAAGAAAATTTTCCATCCTTAAAATTTTCCTTCATGTATCGAAAGGGAAGAGGTCAAATCTAGAGGCTTTACGAAAGAAATTTATGTTTGTTGGTTATTATGAAATTCTAAATCTCATAGGATATATGTGCAAGGAAAAATGAACATTTAGTTTAACTAGGATGTGAACTCTTATGTATATATTTCCCTTGGAAAAGAAAGGGACTCTCTATTCACTACCTACATTGAGAGAAGAGATGATACTATAGATGTAGATGCATAGCCATCCATGCTAGAGCTTGACCTTCCAGATGAACCTATGGGACCCTTGGATTATTTAGATCCCCCTCCTTGTGATCCTTATTCTTCAAGAAAGATACCTTTATGGCTTCTTGATAAATTATAGATGCATAGAAACATCTAGCCCCTAGAGGCAACTTCAGTGAAAGAAAGAAACCTTGTAGATATCAAGGATATCCTGCATTGATGAGAAACATCATATAATATGAACCGACCAGTTATGAAGAAGCAGTGAAGGAATAAGTTTGGAGAGATGCCAAGATAGACTAATATCAATTCATCATGAAAAATTATGTGTGGAAGGTTGTCCCTTGACCTGAGGGGAAGTATGTAGTGACTTCCAAATGGATATACAAAATTAAACATGCAACTGATGGTAGCATTGAGAAGTTCAATGTGAGTCTTGTGGCTAGAGGATTGTCCCAAAAAAAGGGAGAATATTATACTATCATCTCGTCTATCAATTATCTAATTTACAATCAAGGTTGGAGTCTCGATCAAATGGATATGAAGAAATTTTCTTCATGGCATACTTAAGGAAGAATTGTACCTGGAGTAATCGTAGGTCTTTGAGGAACATGACAAGGAAACCCATGTTTGTAGATTTAAGAAAGCCTTATATGGGAAAAATCAAACCCCTAGGGTTTCGTATGCTCAAATTGATGGATACCTAATAAAGTTGAGATTCAACAGAAGTAATTCCAACCCCAACCTTTACTTCAAGGTTTTCCAAGGTATGCCTTTGATTTTGGTTTTATATATTGATGATTTGTTCATGACAGGAGCATAGCCTTTGATCATCCAGTGTAAGAGGGAGCTTGACTCCAAATTTGAGATGAAAAATCTTGGGTTGATGCAATATTTCTTGGGCTTAGAGGTGTGGAAAAAACCTGGAGAGATTCTCCTCATCTCAGGAAAATATGTTGTAAAAATTTTTGATATATTTGGGATGGTGGATTGCAAATCCATGCTCACACCAATGGAGGAAAATTTCAAGACGTTATGTCATGAAGCTATGAGAACAAATCTAGAATATCCTTCCATGTACTAGTAGTTGATTGGGGCTTTGATGTTTCTGGTAACCTTTAGAATAGATATATGTTTTTTCTATCAACCAATTGAGTCAGTTCATGGTGGAACCTTTGCATCCTCATTGGGTGGTTGGAAAACATGCATTGAGATATTTACATGGGATGATCAATGAGGTACTAAGATATGCCTCCAGTGATGATTTGAAATTGCATGGATATACATATACAGATTGGGTTGGGAGTGTTACTTACAAGAATAGCACATCAAGATGTTGTGTTAGCTTGGGATTTTCCACGATTTCCTGGATGATCAGGAAGCAGAAATATATCGCTCTCAGTATAGTCGAGGCAGAGTATATTGTAACTAGTATGGCTAGCTATGAGTCAGTGTGGCTACAGAAGCTCTTTGCATAATTGTTTGATCATGTTCCAAATACGAACATGATATATTATGATAATCAAAACGGGATCAAAATTTTAGAGAATCCAATATTCCATGACAAATCAAAACACGTCGAGATAAAGTACCACTATATTTGACACAAGGTAAAGAGACGAGCAGTGAGGCTCCAACACATCTCAACAAATGAACAGGTTGTAGACATTCTCACAAAGCATTTGCCAAAGGCGAAGTTATTTTTCTTCATGCAGTAGCTTGGAGTGCAGGAGAATGTATCCCTCCTTGGGAGAGAACATTGTTGATTAAGAGCATTGAGCATATGCTCTTCCCCCATTCTTTCGACTAGCCGTGAGCTTGGTGGGGGGGGAGCAGTGAGGCTCCTGCATGTGAGGGTACTCCTTGGAGCCATGGATTTGGTTGAGTACATACCCCATCATGCATCCTACCTACAAGCTTCCTTCATGTCTTTATATACCAAGGGCAATATTGAGATGGTTAAGATTGTCGAGATTTCCACCTATCTAGCCAGTGGGTGAGGAGACTTAGGTGTGTGTGTTCTTTACCAAGTTGAACATGGTTTCCATGGACTTGGTTGTGCTAAATTGATCTCCATAAGTGTTGGATGCATATTTTCTACCACTTTATCACTAAGGATCAAGTTAGGTGAGGATTAGTCAGTGGACATAGGTTGTGTGAACTTTACCAAGGTCCTTTATGGCTTCCGTGGACTTGGTTGTGATAAATCGATCTCCTGTATTGTAACTGTGGATCATTCTTCTTCATTTATAATCAAGTTCATCATTGTTCAGCTGAGATGAGATGATGGTGAAACGATTGGCTTCCCTTATGTTGATGCAACCGAAAATTCCTCCCTAACTGAGAGGGAGTGTTGAAATTGGTAGCTTCAGTTAAAATTTTCATTGGCAAATGATGGAGAAAATTCATATTTTTGGGTTTGACCAAGTTGGCCATAGGATGTTCAAGTTTGACCCACAATGTGAAAATCCACCTCCTACATCACACATAAATAGAACATCATTGACCCTCATTTTGTATCCATCATCCACACACAAGGTCAATATGAAAATTCTAGAGAGAGATCACTACTAAATTGTAGCAAGAAAAGACTTCATTTGACTTGTGCCTTAGTCAAATAGACAAATTCGAATTTCCACCTCAGCATGATGACTTGAGTTGTAGTTATCAGGAGTGACATGACAAGTCACTTAGTTAAGTCAATTGATTCGAATTTTTGGGCAATAAGTAGAGTTTTTCATGAGTTGATTAGTAATATCTAGCAATCTAGTGGATTTATAGTTAGTGAAAATCAGTTATCTAAGCTCTAGTCATGAATCGAGTCAGTATGAGTTTAGCTGAGTAGTTTTTATTATTGTTAACTCATTGATCTCTTAGCTAATTATTCAATTTCCTAAAAAAATCCCTAGTCATGCATGGAATTTGAATTTCCTAGTTGAGTAGAGGGAAAATGCATAATGGTATTTATTGTTGTATACTAGAGAGTGTAGAGAGTTTGCATATAGCAAGTGAGGAATTCTCTTGGGATTGCATAAGAAAATATGAGCTATTCCTATTCTTTAGGAGCAAAAATTGCACAAGGAAATAGGAGGAAGTAGGAGGCCTATTTTGGCTAAGTATTGGCTAGAGCAGACTCGGGAGGAGATCAATATTGTAGAGAAGATTTGAGTTTCAAGGATTGATGCAATCATTGTAATAGATCTATATTCTCGCCTGATATAATACAAACAAAGGGTTTTTTTCAGTTGGATTCCTCGGTAAAAATATTGTGTTCATTGTGATTGAATGATTGCATGTGTTTCTATTGTATGTTTTCCCTTCTGTAGATTGAGTAGAAGAATTTTTTTTCTATTGTTTTTAGTCTAAATTCATTAGTAGTTTCAAATTTTGAGTTATTTCTACATGTATCAAAGCTATTGAAAACTACATAGAAATCAAGTTCCTGATCTTCTCTCAGAAAAATTTCAAATAGCATATGTGTGGTGTAGGAACAATGTCTTTCTATGCATTGAGACTTGAATATGCATTGGAGGGCACTTCAAATTTCGTAGTTTGGAAAGATGGAATGAAAGTTGTGCTGGATGACAATGGAGTATTGGAGTACACACAAATTGATATTCCAAAACTAGGAGCAATATATGCACAACAACTATCTCAGTGGAAGAAAGATATTGCAAAATCCATGAGGATTATCCTAGAGGGATTAAGAGAACATGTGGTTTTGAGTTTGCATGGAAAGCAGACTGCTTATGTAATGTGGAAAACCCTCACAAATTTATTCGAAAGCAATAGTGATGCAAGGAAATTGGCATTGAAATATAAGCTCAGGAACATTCAAATGCAGAAAAATGAAACCATTGTTCAGTACCTATGTAGATTCACTTAGGTCAGAGATGAACTTGGAGGAGTTGGAGAGACTGCTCCACCATCTGAGCTTGTGAGCTTAGCACCCCTTGGTCTTCCAAATTCCTAGCACAACTATCAGGATTCAACTAATGGAAGAGACAAGCTCCCAAATTGGGAGAGACTTTGGTCCAACTTGGTACAAGAGTACATTAGAAGAAACATTAGAGATGGAGTCTCATCCAGATCTGATGACGAAGAATACTGTGCTCCGGTTGGAAAAGGAAAGAATTCCAAATGAAAGAAGGCCTAAGGTGAGGAAGAATCTAGATAGACCCATGGCAAGAAGAAAGACCTCGGTAAAATTAAATGCTTTCACTACCATGAGTATGGACACTATGCAACCAAGTGTCCACATAAGAAATCCAATAAGGAGCCTGAAGCAAGAGAAGGAGGAGATTCTCTCACATCATAATTCGAGTTGGATTTCACCATCATTTCTTGCATGGCAAGCATAATAAGAGGGAGTGAGTGGTACCTAGACTCTGGTGCTTCATATCATATGATAGGAAATAAGGAGTTCTTCAACAATCTAGAGGAGAAGGACTTGCAATTACCCATAGAGCTTGGAGATGATGGGAGATATAGAACCTAAGGGATTGGAACTATCACCTTTAAGAGGGAGTCAGTCTCTCACCTTCACCTAAAGAATGTAATGCATGTGCCTGGTTTAATGAAAAAAATAGTTTATGTAGTTGTACTTGAAGACCGTGGATATGGTGTGGTGTTTAGTAATGGGAAAGATTATTTTAAGCATCTTGTTACTGGACAAGTAAAAAAAAATGATGTTCAAGTTTAAAATCTCTACAAGCTAGAGGTATATCTCACCATGCATGCAACTATACCTCCAGGAGTGAGGTGGAGTGATGCAGAGCCTTAGTCTCAAAGTTGTAAATGTTTGAGTAGGATCCATAGGAGAGAAATAGCAGTTGCAGTATACTCTTCTCATGAATCATCACCATTTCTATAGGGGCCCACAATATTCAATAATAGAAGGATCAATGTGATTTGATGCAGTCAGATCTTGAGAGACAGTGCAAAGGCTAGTAACAGTGAGAGACTCAGGAGACAGTTGCAGCTCAAAGACACATTTGATTAGTATTTTGGATGCTTCTCAGTTGAAGTTGTTGTAGTAGTAATAAAAACAGTGAGAGGGAGTGTTAGTTGTGTTACAGTACATTCCTATAGAGGAGCAGGATTAGGGTTGTGAAAAACCATTTTATTACTAAGAGGGAGCGTTAAATTGTAGCAAGAAAAGGATTCATTTGAATTGTGCCTTAGTCAAATGGAAAAATTTGAATTTTCACATCAGTAGGATGACTTGAGTTGCAGTTAGCAAGAGTGAATGGCCAAGTCACTTAGTTAAGTCATTCAATTCAAGTGTGTGGGAAATAAGTAGAGTTGTGCATGAGTTGATTAGTAAGATCTAGCAATCTAGTGGAGTTATAGTTAGTGAAACTCAGTTATCTAAGCTCTAGTCATGAATAGAGTTAGTAGGATTTCAGTTGAGTAGTTGTTACTGTTGTTAACTCATTGACCTCTCAGTTAACTAGTCAATTTACTAAAAATATCCCTAGTCGTGCATGGAGTTCGGATTGCCTAGTAGAGTAGAGGAGAAATGCATAATTGTATTTATTGTTGTATACTAGAGAGTGTACAAACTTTGCATGTAGTAGGTGAGGAATTATCTTGGGATTCCAAGCACAAATAGGATATCTTCCTATTTTTTAGGAGAAGGAATTGTGCAAGGAATTAAGAGGAAGTAGAAGGCCTGTTTTGGATAAGTATTGGTCAGAGAAGACTTAGGAGGAGATCAATATTGCAGTGCAAATTGAACTTCAAAGATTGAAGTAGTCATTGTAATAGACCTATACTCTCATATGATATAATACAAACATAGGGGGGGTTTTTTCCATTTGGTTTCCCAAATAAAAATATTATGTTCGTTATGATTAAATGATTGCATGTGTTTCTATTATATGTTTTCCCTTCTATAGATTGAGTAGAAGAAATTTGTGTTTATTGTTTTCAGTCTGAATTCATTAGCAGTTGCAAATTTTGAGTTATTTCAAGAAATTCACATTTTTGGGTTTGACCAAGTTGGCCCTAAGATGTTCAAGTCGGCCCCACAATGTAAAAATCCACCTCCTCCATCACATATAAATAGAGCATCGTTGATCCTCATTTGGCATTCATCATCCACACACAAGTTCGATTTGAAAATTTTAGAGAGTCATCACACATGTGAAGGAGAAGGAGGACATTTTTGTTTGATATAGAGTTGACCTCTTGATCTATTTTGACTTGTTTTGACGTCCTCTATTTTAATTCTATTGACTAAGATTTTGACTATGCTTGGAGGCTGAAAATTACAGGGATATGTTGACCTAGTTAGACTAAATTTTTGTCTTATTTTCTAGCTCATTGACTAAGGTTGAACAAAGGTCAAACCTATGATTTTGAACAAGAGCTTAAAATGTTGTTTCTACTTGGAATATTCTTTGTTTTGATCGAATCTTTAAATCTGAGTTGACCAAATTTTAGATTGTTCTTCTCGGGTTGACGTAGGGTTTGAATAGACTTTGACCACAATTTTGGCTGAGGCATTTGACTAAATTTTCTACGGGATTTGCAAGCCAAAATTTTTCCTTTTAACCAAGACTTTGATGATAAAATGATTGATTTTGTTTCTTTCTCATTTGATTGAATTTGACTTGGAGAGTCAAAGGGTTGACTTTGACTAGTTTATGGATGTACAAATTGGATTATGTATCTCAAGCTAAACATTGATTGAATATCTAAGAAGAAGAAGAAGAATTGATTCTGGATTTCCCCCTTGTGGGGTTTTTCCCTGGTCTTTGACCAAAACTCTTTGTCTCATTTTGCTTGACTATCTTCTATTTTGCATTAATTTTCTATCTATAATTGCTTAATTGTTATTGGGGTGAATGAAACTGAATGTTACATTTTTTTAAGTGATTATAACGACACTGAACTTGAGAAAAATTAACAGTGCACTCCTTAGCCCCCACGGGAAAATGGAAAAGTTGAAGTGACTAACAGAGAGCTAGAGAACATCCTCAAAAAGGCATGTAGTTTAAGCAAGAAGGATTGGACTAACATGTTAATAGAAGTAGCATATGAATATAACACCACATAGAATACCACCATAGATTTTTCCCTGTATGAGTTTGTTCATGGTAATGAATCCATGTTGCCCATCAAGTTTGATTTTGCTAACTTTAAGATAGCTTCCAAGATGGACATGAGTTTGTTACATGCACAGGGGGAAAGGAGGAAATTACTTAATGTGTTAGATGAAAATAGAATGCAAGCTATCTTCCACACATAAATAATCTAGCTACAAGGAAAAATTTTGCATGACAAATGCATCAA
The DNA here is from genome assembly GCA_000404065.3 of Pinus taeda. Classification (NCBI taxonomy): domain Eukaryota; kingdom Viridiplantae; phylum Streptophyta; class Pinopsida; order Pinales; family Pinaceae; genus Pinus; species Pinus taeda. The sequence goes on along the minus strand of APFE031048547.1, from coordinate 6,964 downwards.
ACTTAGAATTTTCAAGGAAGGAAACTCGACAGTGCTATATGATTCCAAATTCAATGATTTCAATGGGAAACTTATGATAAGATATATTGGAGCATACACAGTTGAAAAATGTTAGGATAATGACTTTTTAAAAATTAGGACCATAAATGAGGAGTAAATCTCATTATTAGTGAATGGTTTCGAGATCAAAATTTACATGAAGTGCTTGACAAAGGAAGAATCATTTTGGATGTTATTGATTGCAAGAATTTTTTCAATCTATACGAATCTTGATAGAAAAATAAAAATAAAAACATGATGAAATTCCCAAGTGAAAACCCCAATGTGGCATCTGAGATAGGTTTCTAGTTGAAAACTTCCTTGGAGGTAGCTTTAAGTTTGCAATTAAAAGGGTTTTTTCCTTTTCAAGAAAACCTTTTGTAGGCTTTCCAAAGCAAGATATTGGGGAAAAAATAGAAATGGCACCATTACCCTAAGAAAAGAAAAAAAAAAGTAAAAGTGAAAAAGAGAATAGAGAAACAAATCATGTCCATTTTTTGTGTGTGTGTGTGCATTTATGTTTATTTAAGTTAGCACCTACACAATAAAAGGACCTTTAGTGATCAGATAGGAACAATGAAAATTTCATAAAAAAAAATGCTCAACTCAACTCCAACATAAGAATCCATAAACATACATATTTTCCTTAACACGCACAACTTTTTCTCAGGACCACCAATACCCTCTACTTCTCTCCATTGTAAGCATTAACTTTACCTTCATCTCCACATACATTTCTTTCATTCAATTATTTGAAAATGGACTGAATCCCACTCAATGGGTTACTTCTAATAAGTGCACCATGCCCTTGTCACATCCATTACTATGCATTGTTATTAATATTCTTGTCACATCCACCACTATATATTTCCAACCATACACTCACCATGCATCAATGATACCATATCTAGTACCACTCCATACCCCTTTGTTCTCTATTAGGCCCTTGTGTACCATTTCAGGATCTCTTATTTATTTGAGTTTGGACTCTTTGATGATTTTGAAGTCAAATATAACATTGAAATAGGACTCGAAGGTGTTTTACATTGGGATCAGGGTCTTAGAGGAAAAATCAATGCCCTGCTTTCCTTTTTATTTTCAAAGTTGGGTAGAACTTCAAAAAGGCACAATGGTCTTATATCTTGTTTTTATTTACTTTGAATTGTATCTTTTGAAATAGATTGATAGCCCTTTTTTCTTGCATTTTGGTTAGTACTTTGAAGAAGGTTGAACACTTCCTTCGAAGTTGGGGTGAATCTTCAAATTATGTTGAAGGCCTTTTTTCCAAGATCAAGGGTTATGCTTGAAAGTGTCTTAATGAATTTCTGGTTAAGTTTTTGAAGAGGTCAATGGCCTTCATCTTTCAAGGTTGGGTAACTTCTTTAAAACATGTTTGGTGGAATATCTTTTAGAGATATAGTATATAATCGAAATAGTCTCAATAGACCATCTTTGGAGAATGATAAATGAATTTTTTACTTTGAATTGAACACATCGTTTATATCTAATCAATGGCCAATTTTAAACAACACCCTATTGCACACTTTTTGTCAAAGTTCTAAGGAAGCAGGTGTACTTATTTTTTCTTCAAAAGATCAAATCATCAGCCATCAACATTATGTGCCATTGTAAAACCATTATGCAATTTTGTAATATATATGATGCTAGTAAGACCTTATATGTATTTAACAACCTAGCTAAGCCTATTATTTTGGCGAAAATTTCATCCTTGGAGGATTTTCATCTCACTGACTCATATGTGTTTCTAAACACAGATGGTCGGCAAAGTTTTTCCCTCCAACCTCACCCCAAAGCTAGGGTGGAATTCTTTGCCACAGTCTTAGGTGAGTCTTAACATTATAGTCAAGGCTTATGTAAAAGTGATTTGGGAATAATTTAAGCTAGTTAGATAAATTATTTTATTACAAATCACTTGGTCCACTAGATCATATTGTGCCACAGAATTGGGTATGTAATTTGAGGGTCTAAGTTGAACGAGTTTTCCCCTTTCAAGGGTTTAATTTGTAAAAATCTTATGTCAAATTTATTTTAGTGCATAGCCCCTCATACTTAGATACCATGGCTAAAATATTAGAGGGTGGGGAAAATATTAAATCCCCTCAAGTGTCAATTCATTAATTTTTCTGGCAAAACCAAAATTAATCTTAAGCCATAAAATTAGTTGATTTAGAGTCAAAATTAAATTGATAGAGAAATTAAATTCTCCAAGTGGAAAAATTTGTGTGTCTTGAAGGAATTAATTTTTAGAGGTCCCCCACTAAGTAAATATTGATATTTCAAGAAAAATTGGACCTTTGGACCCTTGGACCTTGGCGGTTAAGTCAAAATCAAATTTTTGAGGAAATCAGCTCAAAATAATTAATCTTGAGCTAGTAAAAAAGGGGTTTAATGAGAAATTTGAAAATTCCTCAAAATAAATATTTTCAATATCTAAGATTAAAATACCATTAAATATTTATCAATGACCATGATTATTTTGATAAGGATCAAGCCAACTGGCCATTATTTTTCCACTTGGACGATTTATCTATAAATAGATAGTCATTTGATTATCAAGCCATATGATTTGTTTGCTAAAAAATTTCTATAGAAAAGTTAGTGTAACACTATTGTCCTGTGCTGGGAACATTCTTTTTTATTATAATAAAGACTTTGGGGTGGAATTCATGGTGTTCAATGTTCATTGATTTGTGGTATGCGTTGGGTACATGCTTTCCTATATTGAGCTAAATATTTTAAAAGATTGTTCTTCATTAGATGGGGATAAGATCATTCTATTGATAGATTCTTGGTTTATCTTAGGTGATTTGATTCGTCATATGTCCAACAACCTTGCTTAAGAAAATATATAGTTTTTGCAGGTTCTCGAGTTCTTGGGCTCCAATTTCACAAACTGTGGGCATGGACTAACCTTGTTTGGACTTCAAATATTTATTGTGGTTCATCTAAGTTTGCTAAGGTTGTAGTTTGCATCTATTTTCAAAAAAATTATTAGCCATTTATCAAAGAAAAACTCCATAAAAAATTATTTCTCAAAATTTCTTTTAAAAACATTGTATATTTGTAAATTTTGTAAATAGATTTGTATAATAAATTTGTAAATTATTTTTTCTAATTGGGGTTTTGATATTTTTAGTATATTGGGATTTTGGAAATTGTTAAATTTGTTTTTGTAGGTGAGATCAAGTGGATAAAATTGGAATAGAGCTAGATCTAGGCCCTTGAGGGTAAGATCTAGTCTCCAAAAATCTTGTAGGGCCAACCATTGAGGAAATTGAGCGAAATTGCAGAACTGAAGGAGATTGATTTTTCTGAAGCAAGGGTTTCATTTTTCAGCCCTCATGGGCCAGATTTAGCCTCCCCAAGGGCAGTGTCTCCCTCTCTAGCCCCTTGTGTCAGCCTAAGAAGGCCTTGTTTCACCCTTTTTAGCCCTTTGAGGGCTGGTTGTACCCTCTAGGGGCCTCGACCTTCCCTCTAGGGCCTTGCATCAAGGGTTTTAGGCCTTTTAAGACCTGGCCATGGGCCTGGGAGGCCTCATCCCCCCCTCCTTTTCCCTAGACTACAGCCCTAGAGGGCTTGTCATGTGATCCTAAGGCCCTTAGAGCCTAGTCGTAGCCCTTTTAGGGATTTTTCCTACCCTTTCTCCCTTCTTCTGCCTTTCATCCTTCCTTTTGAGCCCTCTTCTCCTCTCTCCAGCCTCAACATTGACCCCTTTGGCCTTTTCCATTACCTTTATCGCTCTCCTGGCCCTAGTTTGACCTCTGTCCATTTCGGGATTATTTTGGGGTTGAAGCTTGGTGTGTTTTGCAGAAATTTTGGCTCAAAAAACTTGAATTTTCAAGTGGCAACTTCATTACAAAATTTTGACAGATTTGGAAAAAGTGATCTACAAGGCCTTAGGCCTAGGGTTTGCTCTCTAAACCCTCTTTTCTCATAGTTTTTCTATGGCTATAGTAGATAACTTATAATAGTAAATTAAAAGCCCTAAAAACATATATAATTGGTCAAAAGACCTCAAAATTTGCATGATAAAATGTTTCTAAACTTTTGGTCACTTGGACATTAATCGTCAAGCCTAGATATATTTTTTAGTTCGCTGAAATTTCTTTGCTTAATTGAATAATCAAATATGATATGTTCTAAATAACACATCTAAAAGGGCTCAAAAATCAATTTTTACAGTTTGGCAAACTTATTCTAAATTTTGGGCATAATTTGGCACTTCTTGTAGCATTGATAGCTGAATGTTTACATATTTTCTTACTATTGTAATAAATATTTCCAGATCTGATATATCACTGAATATTACATCTTAAAGTGGGCTAAAAATCATAAGCTTACATTGGAAAAGTGTTAGGCATCTCATTGATCATCGTTGGTCACCATATGCTTGTTTATTAGATCTACATTGATTTACTTATTGTTGCCCTAAAAGACAAGTAGAAGCAGAATTTTTGGATTTGTGCTCATGGTTAAGTGTGCTAACATATTTGTTTTTGTGAGTTGACCATTGTTAAACACACATGGGCAGCAAGAATAATCTGAAAGATAAAATATGAGAGTTAATTTTTATTAACAACTGATATACATTTATAGTACATATTGTGACCGTTGGGTTCCACATCCCAAGGTCTCTTGGACTCCTTTTGTCTATTTGGCTTCCACACTAACCCATTGAGGATTAGGTGTCCAACATCCCCCCCCCCTTAATCCGAAGGTTTATGTATGAGTCCAAGAATAGAGTTGTAATACAAAATGTGCAAAAATGCATGGCAGCACTAGGCTGAATGTGCTCTCTGAAATGTTGGTATAAAGGGTGGTGGTTTAAGGATGACCACCAACACTGGAATGCTTAGTGCAGTTCCCGGAACTCTTCCTAAACTGGCAAGAAGCTAAAGTCTTCTACTACAGGAAGTGCTCTTATCGTTTTGAAGAGGGAAACCTTCAACCATGAAAGGGAGGTCTCACCCCACATAAAAGGGATAACTTCAACCTGAAAAGGAAAGTCTCAACTTGTGATGGTTTAAGGATGACCAACAACTCTAGAATGCTTAATGCAATTCCTGGAACTCTTCCAAAATTGGAAAGAAGCTGGAGTCTTCTGCTAGAGGAAGTGTCCACAATTCTATTCCTGGAATTCTTCTGAAACTGGCAAGAAGCTGAAGTCTTCTGCTAGAGGAAGTGTCCCAGATTACCAATTGAAGGCATGATCAGGGGAATGTTTGTCTCTGCCTACAACTCTGAATCTGGTATGGTAGGTTGTGGCTCAGTGATATGAAACCAGCTCAAGAAGAGATAGAAAATATAGATCAACGCCTTAGAATTCAGCCTCTTCGAGGGGGCAACCTCCTTTACATTACATAAATGAACAATTCTTGGATGATACAAATGAAAAGACCTCCTTTCTATATATAGGAGCATAATCAGAGCCTACATAACAATAATAATGTAAGGGCACAATAATAACAATAGTGGGCTTCTATGGGGCACAATAGTAACAATATGGGCACAATAGGGGCACAACAATATTAATGAGGGGTACAACTACAATAGTAATGGGGTAATCACTAGTATTATGGGGACCCAACGTGCCCCTCTCCTTCAAAAAAAGTGTTGTCCTCAATGCTTGAGTAGTTCTGGATGCTTCTGTATAAAATTCTCATCCTCCCATGTGGAATCTTCAGCTGATAAGTTCTTCCACTTGATAAGATACTCTGAAATTGATCGATTTCGTAGTTGTCGAGTTCTTGTTTCTATGACTGCTTCTCGTTCCAATATAATTTTTCCTTCCTCGTCAAGTTCTGGCAATATTGTTTGAACTAGTAGCTTGTTGCCTATAACCTTCTTTAAACATGAAACATGGAAAACTGGGTGCAATCGAGAAGCTGCAAGAAGCTCTAATTTGTATGCCATAGTACCAATCTTTTTCAATACCTTGTATGGACCATAATACTTTGGTGATAATTTATTATCCTTATTAGCTTGCTTGAGGGACATTTTCTTATATGGTTGTAGCCTTAAGAATACCCAATCACCTACATCAAAACTTATTTCATTGCGATGTTGATATGCATGTTATTTAATTCTATTTTGTGCCAACACAAGGTTATCCTTTAAGAGTTGGAGGACTTGTTGTTGATGTTTGATGTGATGTTCCACTGCTTGAACCTTAGAATTTTCTTCTAAATATGATGTGATGGATGGTGGCTGATACCCATAAAGTGCCATAAATGGGGTCATTTTTGTTTTTGTATGGAAGGAAGTGTTATAACACCATTCAGCCAGAGGCAACCATTTGAACCATTGTGTCTGTTTATCATATACAAAGCAACGAAGATATCCTTCCAAACATTTGTTTACTATCTCAATTTGCTAATCAGATTGAGGGTGGTAAGATGAGCTATGAGCTAACTGAGTACCAAGACAAGAAAATAATTTTGTCCAAAAATTTCCAGTGAAAATGGGATCTCTGTCACCTACAATAATCTTTGGGTTTCCATGTAGCTTTTGAATTGTTTCCATAAATGCAGTAGAAATCGTATTGACTATAAATGGATGTGATAATGCACAAAAGTGTGCATACTTGGTAAGTTTGTCAACTACCACCATGATGACACTCTTTTCCTCAGACTTGGGTAAACCTGTGATAAAATCCATTGAAACTTCCTCCCAACGTTGGCTTGGAATGGATAAAGGTTGTAATAGACCAGGTGTCTTAATTGTTTCAACTTTATTTTGCTGGCAAACCAAACATTCCACCACAAATTTTTGAATATCCGATTTAAGGCCATCCCAAAAAAATTCCTTCTTAACCTGGTGGTAAGTTTTTAAAAATCCTAAGTGCCCTCCTAAGGGAGAAGTGTGCAATTCCATAAGAATATTTTGTTTTAGTTGGGAATTCTTA